>SKCR01046748.1:0-55067 GCA_019454045.1 Zanthoxylum bungeanum
CTCGGCGCCTACGCTTCGAGACTCGACACCTACGCGGCCGATTACCGGTGAAATCAGAGCCTAGGCGTCGATTTCACGCCGAAGACCACTTCGCGCGACTACCTCCAACGATTCGGTGGTAATCGCCGCAGCTGGGCCGCGACGAGCGAAAACGCGCTGCTTAGGCGGCTCATTTTAGAACACTGGGCAAATGTAGAGAAAACAAAGGTGAATCATAACCAAACAACACCAAACCTTTTCCCACAAGGTGGGTCCGCTACATGGATCCTTCAATACTATTGAGTTATATCGTGAATCATTTCTCATTAAGCTAATAAATGTACAAGTCTTTCTTTAGGGTTGCTTTCCATGTCAGCTTAAGTCTTACGCAAAGGTGAATCATAACAAAAGTAGAATTTTTCCAATTTAATAAAAACTAGAAATTCAGAAATATCCACTAAGATCTAAGTTAGGAACAAGATCTTATAATCTTCTAAGAATGATCAAGCTAGAGGAACATAAAATCTAATTGACGTAAGTTGTAACACAACCAAAAACGTATTAATTTAGAATTATACTTCAAGCAAATGGATTCCTAACAACAGCATTACATGTATGCTCTCAAAGTGAAACCACCAAAATGAAGCAAATCAACTAATATAATAAACCTTAAAACTTAGCAATTAGTACCTAACATATAAACAAGAAGCAACCACCATTCTTTGTCCATCCCTTTTCTTTTCTTCTTTATTTCTTTTACACACACAACCATCATTCTCAACCTCAAAGCTAACAATGTTTTGAAAGACAGTCTAGGCACTGGACAGTCCCGAGTTTCTTGGAAGCGGCAATCTAGGTGGGTGTCGATTGGAAAATCCATATCTACAGAAAATGGTAGTTTGGATCGGCACGCAGAAACCAGAAATGGAGTGGCTGACAAATTCTAAACCAAAAAAGGGGCGGGTGTTTCGATTTACAGCTACTGGAGGCGGCGCGTGTAACTCACGCCGGCAACCACCAAATTTTTAAACCTAATCTAAATTTTTGAATAAAAAATAAAACCGTCTAGCGTCACCTAGCATGTCCGTCTAGTCAACGCCTAAAAGGCCTAGGAACTAAACACTCCCCTACTGTCCGCCTAGCACCCAATTTTTATTTATTTTTATTTTTTTGTACAACCATGAACAACAACATTAGCACTCAAACAACTGCAAAATATAAACCAAAACCATAACCCATGAATATCATTAAAGAATTACCATGATATCCTTAAAACCAAGCCAACCAGAAATGCAAGAGATGCAGCAGAATCTCAATAAACATAATGTGGATTACACCTCAAATTCAACATCCTGAATGGTCCCTATACTGAACCAAAATAACATTGATTTGAACTCAATAGGCCGCGATAACAAATTAAAACATGTTATGCATCTCAAGATGATTAATCTTCAACAAAGCAATTGGTCATCGACTAATTGTGCAAGCAATAGAATTAAACCTTACCATCACAATAAAAATAAACTGAATTCAAACTAAGGACATCCCACACAAATGTTAATTGACACTAAAACACGCATTAAACAACTATATATAATCATCAATTGACAATATTACCGTCTCACCAAACTAAAATATCCCATAAACTACCCATAATTTCATAACAAAAACGACAAGTCGTTTTTGTTTCTCATTGTGCCATTCCGCTCAACGGTAACTCTTCTGGAATCTAGCCCTAGCTCCACGTCCACCGAACTTCTTGGGCTCGCACCGCCGCGGGTCCGCCACGAGCAAGGTCCTATCGTACCTAACAAGAATGTCCTTGACGATACTCTGCTCGTCGACGAATTTCTGGTAAAAAGCCACAAGAGCCTTGGCGATACTCTGGCGGATGGCGTATATCTGCGACGTGTGTCCTCCGCCTTTGACGCGGATCCTCATGTCGATGCCGGTGAAATGGTGATGTCCGAGCAAGAGGATCGGCTCGTATGCCTTGAACCGGAGGATCTCCGGCTCGACTAGCTCAATCGGGCAGCCATTAATCTTGATCAAGTCGCGACCGCGCTTGCAGTGGGTGACGGTGATGGCCATCTTCTTCCGACCGAAACATTGTACAGATTCTACTTGAGGTGCTGCTGGTGTCGCCATTTTTTTTTGTTAGGGTTTGCTATCAAATAACACGGCGCGCGAGAAACCCTAATAGTGTGTTTGGTTGGGGGTTTTGGGGGGAGGGGAGCAAAATTCCTCATAAGTCAATTTTTGCTCCCCTCCAAAAGTGGGGGGGTGTTTGGAGGGGAGAGAAGTGAACAATTAAATTTTAAATATATTGACTAATTATCTCTATATACATTAAAATCCAAAATTGTCCTAATTACAAATCCCTCTTATATTTGCTTCACCATTCAATTCTTTTTATTCTCTTCTCGTATATTTGTTTTAATTTTATTTTTAATAATACGTATTATGTAGAGATTTTAATTTTAATTTTAATTTATTTATAAAATGATACAAGGATAAAATAGTAAATTAGTTTTAAAATCTCTCTTATCCCTTCTTAAACAAACATATATTTAATTAAAAACTCTCCCCTCCCCTCCCCTCCCCTCATTTGAACCAACATATATTAATTAAAATCTCTCCTCTCCTCTCCCCTCCCCTCCCCTCCATTAAAATCCCTCCCTTCCCCTCCCATCCGTTGACCCTAATGGAGGGGAGGGGAGGGGAGGAGAGGGGATATATTTTAAATAAATATATGTTTGGTTCAAATGAGGGGAGGGGAGAGGAGGTGAGGGTTTTTAATTAAAT
The DNA here is from genome assembly GCA_019454045.1 of Zanthoxylum bungeanum. Lineage (NCBI taxonomy): Eukaryota > Viridiplantae > Streptophyta > Magnoliopsida > Sapindales > Rutaceae > Zanthoxylum > Zanthoxylum bungeanum. The sequence goes on from SKCR01046748.1 coordinate 2,785, forward strand.
ATATGTTTGGTTTAAGAAGGGAGGGGATAAATTTTAAAACTAATTTACTATTTTATCTTTATACCCTGTTATAAATAAAATTAAAACAATATAGGCTTATATTATCTTTGAATTAAACAAATAATAAAATTAAAATTAAAAGCTGAGTGGTGAGTGGAAGAAGCACGTAACTGGGAAAAAAGAGAGGAAAAGACTAGGGTTTGAGTACAGAATGATTAAATATAAGAGAGATTATAATTAGGATAATTTAGGATTTTTAATATATAAGTAGGGATAATTTAATTATTACATTTAAAATTTTAATTCTTCACTTTCTCTCCCCTCCAAAACCCCCCACTTTTGGAAGGGAGCTAAAATTGGCTTAGGAGGGATTTTGCTCCCCTCCCCTCCAAAAAATTGAACCAAACAAAGAAAATTTAAAAATAATCCCTCCCCTCCCCTCCAAAACCCCCCAACCAAACACAACCTAAAACGACTATCAGGGGAGCGAGTGAAGGATAGAGTTTTGTGAATTTATTTAAGTACCCTTGGGGTTTTGGAGAATTATGTTTGTGCCTGAATGGTGCGTTACGATTCTGGGTAGACTCGGAACCGCTTGGAACCGAACCGAAAATTAGGTTCCGGAATCAGAATCGATTATTTTAAGATAGGTTCCGGTTCCAAAAATATGGAACCTAAAAAAATAGGGCATATCGTTTTGATAGATCTATGTGTGTGTATATATATATATATATATATATATATATATATAATATATATATTATATATATATATATATATATATATATATATCTATATAATATATATATATATACACACACCAAGTTAAAAGTATATTATTGATGTGTGTCATATGAATTTAATGTGTTCAAATATATGTTTTGTTCGATAACGTTTGATAACTTTAATGTATTGTATGATGTGTCTGATCTGTGGGTGTAGGACACAGAACTTGACGACGCTGTTCTAGGCTCGCGGCCTAGTTGGGAGTACGGAATAGCCCGCAGGGGAACTAAACCGGAGAAATAACATGGAGTCGCCACCCGGTATGACCCGGGAAAATGTGATTTAAGGCCGCACCCTCCCTCGCAAGGGTAGACCTCAAACCGTTGGGTTCAGAATGGTCTCTTACTTATGTCACTTGTGATGATATGATTTGTGCAATAAACTAACCGAATCTACTCAACATTCATGCTCAAGGGTAACCTATGTCTAGTTTGTATTCATCAAAATAACTCCTAATCTAAATTTGCATGCTTGGAAAGTAAGTCATTAAACGGCAAACACAATACCACACAATGAGCATATTGAACCATCAAAACAAAATAAACAAATAAGTATTCAAACATAAACATAAAACTAAACAAAATATCATGCCTAAAAATGACGTAATCATGCTTTGGAAATAAAAAATAAACTAGGCTAATGCATACTCTAAATAATAAATAAATAACCTACAAACTATATCATGCTCAAATATAAGTTTGGATGAGACGAAATACGTGTCTCTTAAGTGATACGTGGTGTTGTATCCCGAGTACAAACCGCACTACCGTCCATTCGGATTCGGCTACGGAATTTACGTCCGGGTTTCCATCCTATATACCTCAAAAGGGAACACATATTCTGCTCATCCAACAATCACATCATGCTTCAAACGACTCTCATGCGATAATATTTTTAAAATAAACAAAATAAACAAAAGATAAAAAAGTAAAAAGGTGCCCTCAGGTCTAACCTCTTTTGTCGTCTCAAGAAAGGGCGTTACACGTCCGTTGGAAGGGTGAATGATCCGTAACTCTTTTGGTTCACTAACTCAACGTCTTTCCTCACTGTTTTGCTGTTCGGGCTGTTGTTTTTACTCTGTTTCGCTGCTGTTTTGCTGCTGTTTTTAGGCTACTATTTTTGGTTGTTTAAGGGACTGTTTTGGTGGTTTTAGGAGGCTAGGGGGTGCGTTTTTTAGGTGCTTGTAAGGGGATTTTATGCAGTTTTTTGGTGCAATTTTAGGGTGTTTTCTGGGCTGTTTTAAGGTCTATTTATGCGGCAATTACTGGCAGTGCAGTGGGCTATTCGGTGATGCAAGGGGGCAGTGAAATGCGGCAGTTTTAGAGGGTTTTGGTGTGGCTAAACTGGGCAGTGAAGAGGGCTATGTGCGTGCAGTTTGTGGTGAACAAAGGCAAGGGCGTGAAGTGTTGAGGGAGGCTGTGTGTTTAGGCGTGAGGCTGTGATGTGCGCAGATGTGGTGAGCAAAGGCAAGAGCGTGAACGGTAATGCGTGAGGGCTGAGCACGTGGAGGCTGATGGCAGTATGTTTGTGGCTGTGATGTGTGCAGATGCGGGTGGAATTTGTGCGCTTGTTTAGGCATGGAGGTGAAGCGTTGAGTGTGAGGTGTCAAAGGCAGGTTGAAAGCTGTGAGCGTGGCGTGTGTAAGGCAGGCTTTTTTTGAGGTTGAGGGCAGATGGCGTGAGAAGGGGGGTTGGTGAGCTACTTTCGGCTAATGGTCAAGGAGTAGTGAAGAAGGGGGAATGATGCGGCAATGCAAGGATTTTTCTTTGTGTCTGTCGTAGAATGAGCTAGGGGGTTTCAAGGTTGGTTTGTGGTTCTTTTTTATAGGCAAGGGAGGGGTGACTTTCCTTATTGGAATATGAGAAAATCTCCTATTGATGGTGACATCTCTCTAATTGGTATCTCATAAGGAAAATATCTCATAATTTAGGATTATGATTGGCTTTAATTAGGAAAGAGATCTATGAGATTTCTTTTAATTAGGAAGGGATTTGACTTGATTTTAGCATGTGTTAAATGTGCATATCCATAATCTAGAGAGTGATGGGCGTGACTTAGGCTCCATGGGCTTGGCCTTTGGTTCTTTGGGTAAGCTTAGGTGTTTAGGTTTGGTTTATGGTTTGGTAAGTGGTTTATGGGGGTTTTTGGCTGAGGATAAGCTTTGAAACAGAGATCCAACAAGCAACCGAAGCTAAACAATGGATTAAATCCAACAAAAATTCCATTTTCCAAATTTACCCTTCCAACGTCCGTTTCCCGCGAATTTCACAACTAAAGAGGTAGTGTCTCCGTACAAGACTCATCATCGGGACTTATATGCAAAAATGCAGTGCCTACAGTCGCCCCCACTTTGATGGGACTTGTGCAATGTGTGACAATGACAATCCTATCAAAGTACGTGCAATGTATTTTTACTTACCTGACCTGACTCGCCAGCTGCCACTTGACTTGCCATACTGATGTGAGTTGATATGATTATGCTAAACCCCGTACCTAGGGCGTCACGGTTGCGTCTCCGTACCTAAAGTGCCGCAGTGATGTTGTTGTTGTCTGAATGCTAACCCCGTACGTAGGGTGTCGCAGTAGTCCACAATAGTCCACATGCTGTACCTGGCGTGCTAACCCCGTACCTAGGGTGTCGCAGTAGTCCACAATAGTCCACATGACGTACCTGGCATGCTAACCCCGTACCTAGGGTGTCACAGTTTTCTGAATGCTAACCCCCGTACCTAGGGTGTCGCAGTTGTCTGGATGTCGTACATGGCGTGCTAACCCCGTACCTAGGGTGTCACAGTTTTCTGAATGCTAACCCCGTACCTATGGTGTCGCAGTTGCGTCTCCGTACCTAGAGTGCCGCAATTGTCTGAATGCTAACCCCGTACCTACTACCTAGGGTGTCGCAGTTGTCTGGATGCCGTACCTGGCGTGCTAACCCCGTACCTAGGGTGTCGCATTTTTCTGGATGCCGTACATGGCTGAACTGATATGATGTCTCCATACCCGGAGTGCCGTACCTGGCTGATCTGATATCTCCATACCCGGAGTGCCGTACCTGGCAAAACTGATCTGAATCAATGTGGGCTTCACCCCCAGAATGTCATACCCGGCAGAACTGATACTGAACCATTGTGGGCTTCGCCCCCATAATTCCATTCCCGGCAGAACTGATACTGAACCGTTGTGGGCTTCGCCCCCAGAATGTCATACCCGGCAAGTCTGCTACTGATGATGAACTAATGTGGCCCTCGCCCCCAGAATGCCATACCCGGCAAGTCTGCTACTGATACTGATACTCTCTTTCAACACATTATAGTGCCTCTCTTCGAGATAATCTTAATAGCTAAACATATTTTTGTCCTCAACGGATGTTTCGTGTCAAAACCAAAGAATCTTAAAAGTACTCGACATACTCAACTCCAATCGTCTGAATGAGTGATCTGAACTAGACTCCTAGTGTGTGTATGCTAAGGCTCTTTCATAGTTTTTTCCTTAAGTTAGCCAACTTGATGATTTCGCTTCGGAGAATCGGACCAGTGGGTCTAACCAACCTGGATGTCTTGATCACATTCTGTGATTACTTCGGCATACTCACATGATATGGTCTTCTTCAATTTTTTCTTCTGTCTCTTTCTTTTCATTTAGAACTTTTTTTTCCTTTCTTTTTTCTGACACACCTACCCTTTAAGGTAGCATTTCTCCTCATGGTGGTCCTAATACTCGCCCATGGGTAGCTTCACGCTTATCTGTTATAGGCGGTCTATTTCTTTTTTTTCATTGCAGAGACTTTTCTCTCTTTATTTCCAACCATATCATATATTGTAGCGTAAGCAAATCAGGGTGGACATCCAGGCAAACGGTCATTCACCGATCCACCATCCCTTCAACTAGTCATCTTATCAACTGCTCAGGCTTCTACTGTTTAGATACCTTTATCAAGTGCTTCATGAGTCTAGCTGAGATCAATCCATTCAGAATACCGGACAAGAGTGCGTCTCACACTTATCGTTTCTAAGGCTTTTCCCTACAGCACACAATGTCATCACCGGACATATGTCTAACTATCAAAGATTTCTTTTTTTTTTTTTCACTCACTCACTCCAAGGAACTCTTCCTTTCCACTACTGACAATGTGGGCTTTGCCCCCTGAGATCCACACCCGAAACTCAAACTCATATGGGCATTAACCCTCAGATTACTACCCGAATTTTATTCTGTGCTTTCGCTGTTTCTGATTGGCTTGTCTTTGCTGTCTTTGCTGCTTTCTCTTTTCTGTCTTCGACACCTGTTTACATAAAACAAATACAACAAAAAGGATGCAAAATATGTTACGTGTATGCATGCATGCATGGGTTCTCTTATCCTGTCGGGTTAGGTCTTCTGCAGGTGACTACTCAGTCTTCTCAGGTAAAGTACAGCTTCAACCTGTCAACGTTGATTGGTTCTGTTAACTCATTCCCTTCCAAGTCGGACAGTCTCACTGCTCCATTTCCCATTACCTTCTAAACGATGTAGGGCCCTTCCCAGTTTGGTCTGAACTTCCCTCTCGGGTCCGTTGTCGATGGCTTCGACTGCTTAAGCTCCAAATCACCTTTTCTGATCTTGGTAGGACGCACCTTTTTATTGATTGCTCGGGCCAACCTCTTCTGGTATATCTGCATGTGATGCAAGGACTTCATCCTTTTCTCATCCATCAATGCTAACTGTTCAAACCTTTGCGAGGCCCATTCTCATTCAGGCAATCCTACTTATGCTAATACCCGCATGGACTGTATCTCAACTTCCACCGGTAGTACCGCTTACATTCCATAGACCAAAGAGTAAGGCGTAGCTCCTGTCGCCGTTCTCACAGATTTCTTGTACCCCCACAGGGCATAAGGTAGCTTATCAGCCCAATCTTTATAATTCTCCGTCATCTCCGCCATAATCGTCTTTATTGTCTTGTTGGCTGCCTCGACTGCTCCATTAGTCTGTCGCCTGTATGGTGAGGACTTGTGATGGCCTATTCCGTACTTCTGCAGCATCGCTTTGGTTCCTCCTTGAAATTGGACTCTGTTGTCCGTGACCACATGGTGCGGCATACCATACCTACAAATGAGATTCCGAGCTATGAACTTGGCCATCTGCTTCGCTGTAACATTACAAAATGATTCGGCTTCTACCCACTTTGAGAAGTAATCTATTGCCACTACGATGAAGCAGTGTCCATTCGATGCATTCGGTCGAGTCTCTCCAATCATGTATATTCCCCATGCTGAGAAAGGCCACGGCTCTGACAACCCATGTAACTCTGTATGCGGCAAATGATTCAAATTTCCATGCGCTTGGCAATCGTGACAGTGCTTTACCAGCTTCGCGCAATCGGCTTCCATGGTTGACCAATAAAATCCTTGTCTCACGATCTTGCGTGACAAGTTTAATCCGTTCATGTGTGGTCCACACACGCCTGCATGCACTTCTTCAATTATCTTCTGAGCTTCTTCCTTTCTCAAACACTTCAGCTGGATACCATTTGCCTGCCTCTTGTAGAGTTCTCCTTTCAAACTCACATATTGAGAAGCCAACTTCCGAATGGCGATTCTGTCCTTTCTGCTTGCTTCCTCTGGGAGTCCCCATGCTCTAGATACCTCTGTATATCATGATACCAATGTTTTCCATCGTTGACCTCTATTTCCAAGATCCGCTCTATCTCATAAACAGGCTTACTCGCCGTCGTCAATACAAGTGGTCTCATCACCAATTTCTCTGGATTCTCCCAGGTTGCGGCTAGTGTCGCCAATGCATCTACCATCTGATTTTATTCCCGCGGTAAGTGCTGAAATTTACAGTCAGGGATAACTTGTGCTAGATTTCTGAGGTAAAACAAGTAAGGCTTCAGTCGTTCTTCCTTTAACTCTCATTCTCCTTGCATCTGTCGGATCACCAACATCGAGTCTCCGTAAACCTCCACGTTCGTAGCACTCAAGGCTATCAATGTAGTCAACCTGAATGCACATGCTTCATACTCGGCCATGTTATTAGTAACTCCGAACGTCAATCGCTTGGCCATAGGCAAAGTTTCTCCCTCAGGGGTGACTATTACAATTCTGATTCCTGCTCATTTGCAGGTCACTGCTCCATCGAAATACATCTTCCATCCTTGGACTGCTATAGCTTGGATTTCCTCATCGGAGAACTCGAACTTATACTGATCCCCTTCAACAGGTTGCAATGCCAAGAACTCTGCCATGGCTCGCCTTTTGATCACTGTAGAAGTGAGGTACTCGATATCAAATTCTGTCAGCAGTACTAACCATCTGCCCAGTTTTCCAACTAGCGACGGCACCGAATACAGGTACTTCAAAGGATTCTCCTTCGCTACTACTTGGACCTTGCAGGATTGGAAGTAATGGCGCAATTTTCTGGATGCCCACACTACCGCTAGACAGATTTTCTCCACTTCTTGATAGCGGGCTTCATACGGAAGCAACTTCTTACTAAGATAGTAGACAGCATGCTCTACTCCTGTCTCGTCTGCTTGTACCATCATTGCCCCCAGTGCTTCGGGTTCAATAGCCAAATACAGTACCAAAGGTCTACCCTGCCTCGGAGGTTTCAAAACAGGAGGCTTCACCAAATATTCTCTGATTCTGTCGAATGCTTCCTGACACTGCTCATTCCACTTCACCGGTTGGTCTTTCCTTAGCAGTTTGAAGATAGGCTCGCATACTGACGTCAATTTTGCAATGAACCAGCTGATATACTGGATTTTCCCCAGGAATGCTCTAACTTATTTTTCCTAACCCAACGGGTATCTGTGATGGTTCTTTAAGACACAAGGGTTAACATTATGCATGTATGCATGAGATGCATGAGATGTATGCGATGCATGGAATATATAGGTCGGCCCATTATCATTTTAAAGTATTCATCAACATCATTGCGCGGTGCAAACTTGTCCCAGTTGAAAAGGCCCAACAAGTTTTACACTTTTGCGACGATATGGCTAAATGACTTCAAATGATAAGAGGCCCAAATGCAAAATGGCCAATTGGCATTTTAGAAGCCTTTTGGCCCAAATGCCATAAAGCACAGACTCGTCCCAGTTTAAATGGCCCAACAAGCCCATACCTCATGACAACAAGTCGAACAGAATCCAAATGACAATGGTCCTAAACACAAACATAAATGAATAGTCTCTATTAGTCCTATAACTACAGCTCACACGCGAGTTTACAAGGATGTAGACAAAGGCTCCCGCTGACGAAGGATTGCCCACAACTAGGACTCCTCACTCAAGGGTTCAAGCGACCAAGTGAGCGCATATTTTTTATACCTTACGGTACGTGCCAACGAGTTATGGTGCGTGACTGACTGTCAAATGGATTTCCCGTTGTGGATTTCCCAGAGGGAGGGTGGAGCGAGGCTCTCTTAAGTACCCAAGCCTCTTAGGCTCTTATCACTTGGTGACATGAATAAACAACGAATCCTCCAAATTAGTCCATCACAACAAGCTACGGATAATGATTATCTAGGTGCTTTCACAGTTTTTCCCCGAAGGGTAGTGAATGAAGAAAACACCAAATCATCACCTAGCTTTAATAGTGCCTTTGGTTAAAACCCCCACAACCTGCTATAGAAACAGTCAACTAAAGCACAATCATACACATCACAAGACATGATTTCGAGGCCAATTCTCTAGATTCCCCAGTGGAGTCACCAGACTGTAGGACATAGAACTTGACGATGCTGTTCTAGGCTTGCGGCCTAGTTGGAATACGGAATAGCCCGCATGGGAACTAAATCGGAGAAATAACATGGAGTCGCCACCCGGTGTGACCCGAGAAGATGTGATTTAAGGTCGCACTCACCCTTCGCAAGGGAAGACCTCAAACTGTTGCGTTCGGAATGGTCCCTTACTTATGTCACTTGTGATGATATGATTTGTGCAATAAACTAACCGAATCTACTCAAAATTCATGCTCAAGGGTAACCTATGTCTAGTTTGTATTCATCAAAATAACTCATAATCTAAATTTGCATGCTTGGAAAGTAAGTCATTAAACGGCAAACACAATACCACCCAATGAACGTATTGAACCATCAAAACAAAATAAACAAATAAGTATTCAAACATAAACATAAAACTAAACAAAATATCATGCCTAAAAATGACGTAATCATGCTTTGGAAATAAATAATAAACTAGGCTGATGCATACTTTAAATAATAAATAAATAACCTACAAACTATATCATGCTCAAATACAAGTTTGGATGAGACGAAATACGTGTCTCTTAAGTGATATGTGGCGTTGTATCCCGAGTACAAACCGTACTACTGTCAATCGGTCAATTCGGATTCGGCTACGGAATTTACGTCTGGGTTTCCATCCTATATACCTCAAAAGGGAACACATATTCCGCTCATCCAACAATCACATCACGCTTCAAACGACTCTCATGCAAAATATTTTTAAAATAAACAAAATAAACAAAAGATAAAAAAGTAAAAAGGTGCCCTCAGGTCTAACCTCTTTTGTCGTCTCAAGAAAGGGCGTTACACGTCCGTTGGAAGGGTAAATGATCCGCAACTCTTTTGGTTCACTAACTCAACGTCTTTCCTCACTGTTTTGCTTTCGGGCTGCTGTTTTTACTCCGTTTCGCTGCTATTTTGCTGCTATTTTTAGACTACTGTTTTTGGTTGTTTAAGGGACTGTTTTGGTGGTTTTTGGAGGCTAGGGGGTGCGTTTGTTAGGTGCTTGTAAGGGGGGTTTTATGCAGTTTTTTGGTGCAATTTTAGGGTGTTTTCTGGGATGTTTTAAGGGCTATTTATGCGGCAATTACTGGCAGTGCAGTGGGCTGTTCGGTGATGCAAGGGGGCAGTGAAATGCGGCAGTTTTAGAGGGTTTTGGTGTGGCTAAACTGGGCAGTGAAGAGGGCTATGTGCGTACAATTTGTGGTGAACAAAGGCAAAGGCGTGAAGTGTTGATGGAGGTTGTGTGTTTAGGCGTGAGGCTGTGATGTGCGTAGATGTGGTGAGCAAAGTTAAAGACGTGAAGGGTAATGCGTGAGGGCTGAGCACGTGAGGGCTGATGGCAGTATGTATGTGGCTGTGATGTGCGCAGATGCGGGTGGAATTTGTGCGCTTGTTTAGGCAGAGAGGTGAAGCGGTGAGTGTGAGGTGTCAAAAGCAGGCTGAAAGCTGAAAGCTGTGAGCGTGGCGTGTGTAAGGCATGCTCTTTGTGAGGTTGAGGGCAGGTGGCTTGAGAAGGGGGTTGGTGAGCTGCTTTCGGCTAATGGTCAAGGAGTAGTGAAGAAGGGGGAATGATGCGGCAATGCAAGGGATTTTTCTTTATGTCTTCGTGAGAATGAGCCAGGGGGTTTCAAGGTTGGTTTATGGTTCTTTTTATAGGCAATGGAGGGGTGACTTTCCTTATTGGAATATGAAATAATATCCTATTGATGGTGACATCTCTCTAATTGGTATCTCATAAGGAAATGATCTCCTAATTTAGGATTATGATTGGCTTTGATTAGGAAAGGGATCTATGAGATTTCTTTTAATTAGGAAGGGATTTGACTTGATTTTAGCATGTGTTAAATGTGCATATCCCTAATCTAGAGAGTGATGGGCGTGACTTAGGCTCCATGGGCGTGGGCTTTGGTTCTTTGGTAGGCTTGGGTGTTTAGGTTTGGTTTATAGTTTGGTAAGTGGTTTATGGGGGGTTTTGGGCCGATGATAAGCTTTGAAACAGAGATCCAACAAGCAACCGAAGCTAAACAACTGGATTAAATCCAACAAAAATTCCATTTTCCAATTTTACCCTTCCAACGTCCGTTTCCCGCGACTTTCACAACTAAAGAGGTAGTGTCTCCGTACAAGACTCATCATCGGGACTTATATGCAAAAATGCAGTGCCTACAGTGGGCTTCTTGTTGTATGACGATGGATAAGCGCGTGCTCTGTGATGTATCTGAAATGTGAATGAATACCTATATCTTCTGTTTTTGTGAATGATTTTGGTTTCTGACATTTCTGATGCTTTGAGTATATTGTGATGTTTCGATATTTGATTTTATGGCATGAAAATATTTGTGATAAAAGAAAATTTTTGGATAAATTGGTTTTTCTAGTAAATGATAAAGACATGTTTCCATCTCTGCGCTTATATATGTTTTAATATTTATGAACAATTGTAATATTTCCGCCAAGATACTTGTTAATGATATGTTTCCCTCATGGTGCTTGATTCTTGTTTTCTCAATTTATGACTTATGATTATGTTTCTGCCGCGGTGATTGTTATAGGATCATGACTATCGACAAAATGGCTCGCCCACTACTCTGTTGACATAGTCCTGCTTGTACACTGTCTGATTAGAGCGCGTAATTCGGACATTGAACGCTTGATAAGTGTTTTGAAAAATTATTTGTTTCTAAAAGAACCTTTGTGAACATTGACGTTATTATACAATTATATGAAATATTTTTGTCACGGTGCATGTGCTATGTTTTTGTGGTTTTATGATTTTTGAATTCGTCGTGGTGCTTGTTTAAGGTTCTGTCCAACTACAGTGGATTGACACGCTATCCTCTATCGACATGAGCTTGTTTCGTTCATTATTTGGTCTTGGCGCGCAATTAAGACATTGGACGCTTGTTATATTCCGTCCAGTTGAGTTGGTCTTGGGCCATTGAAAATGATTTATAAGGAAAATGATTTTCAAATTTTTTTCTGTTTACAATAAAGGATTTTCATGGTGAGTTTTCAAAATGATTTTAAAGTGATGGTTGATGTTCTCCGTTTGATTATGTATATGAATGTTTTTTGGAACCCATATTTATAAAGAATAGATGGTTAGAATAATTATGGTTGTTATCTTTTTTTTTTGATGAGGTAATGTATGAAATTTGCCTATTTCTAGAATTATGTTCTTGCATATATATATATATATATGATGTGTGGTGTGTGTGTGTGTGTGTGTGCGCGCGCGCGCATAGATATTGTTGATGATTTGAAGTGCATAAGGCAGCTAATCGGTGTGAAATCACTCACGTTACGTAAGCGCATATATCGTTCAAGTAGTATACAATGTATTAATCCCACGAGGAATTAATACATATGCTATTAATTTATTGAAATTAAATTTCTACAAGTATCTAAGACATGTTTTCGTCTCGGCGCTTGTATATGTTTTAATGTTTATGAATAATTGTAATATTTCCGTCGAGACGTTTGTTGACGATATGTTTCCGTCCTGGTGCTTGATGTTAGGGTTGGTGCTCGGAGCACCAATCCTGATCGTATTTATTATCGGTTCATGAATACGAACAATTTATTTTATAATATAATATAATAGATGGTAACACATATTGTTTCTTATATATATTCGATCTAATTTGATTATATTAAAACTAAATCTGGTTTAGTGATATATATATTGGACAAAGACCCGAGAATTTACAACGTAGTGCGTAGTTACAACGTAGGTTGTAATTGACTTTGGGAAGCGACACTATAAGTTGTATATTCTCAAATAAAGTGGCTGTAGGCACTGCATTTTTGCATATAAGTCCCGATGATGAGTCTCGTATGGAGACACTACCTCTTTGATTGTGAAAGCCGCGGGAAACGGACGTTGGAAGGGTAAAGTTGGAAATTAGCATTTGGTCGGATTTAACTCGCTTGTTGGACCTCCGTTTAAAACTTAACCTTAGCCCAAGCCCATTAAATCACATCCAATAATAATTAAAACATTTAAATATATGTCACAAATTAAACTAAAATAAATTAAACTAATTAAATTAATTAAAATAAATTAAATGAAATCTAAATTAAATTAAATTAAAAACCAATTATAACCAATTATTGAATTAAATTAATTAACTTAAATTAAATTAAATTAAATCACATTCTAAATTTAAATAATCCCCTCATAAATTACATAATTTCTTTCCTTTAATAAATTTATTAAATACACACATAAATCCATGCATAGAAACCCCTAACCCTACCCTCTCACTATATAAGCAACGCACAAACACCACAAATCTGACCTCTCTCACTCACGGCCACATAAAAAAACAGAAAGACAAAAAGACTAAACCCTAAATCGATATCATCTCTCTCACGACCTGACACCATGATAAAACCCTAAAGCATTCAACACCTTACAGGGAACACTTCACACATCAACACACATAGTCTTCACTCACAAGCAGCAACCACCCACGCTAAAGAACTCACGATCAGCCCTTACACCTCACTAACGCAGCAGCTTCTCCCTCTCGCACAAGCCACTCGCTGTCTTCAATAACGATCCTCACCAATCAGCCAATTCACTCATGCAGATCTGATAACCGACTAAACAAGCCTACCACTGCCACCCAATTCGCGAGCCAACACCCCTCACACAGCTCAGCCACGATAAAACTGCACTGCCCATTCAATCAGCCACTACCCATACACTTGCGCCATAAGCCTTCATCCCACACGCCACATATCTCTCCACTCATGTGAAGTCCCCTTGCTCCACACTTCACTTCACGACAAGACCAATAGTCACCTGCCCCTCATCCTTCACGCCTAGCCACATCATCCTTCAGCACTCAATACCTCAAGCCTAATAAACTCCACAACAGCCCCCTCAACTTCACAAATCAAATCTGCCCTGACCAGCCCTCAATCAACGCCAAAACCCTCATCGCATTCTGTCCAGTTTCACCACACACTGCCTGCACATTCTGCCCAGTTTTGCCGCCCTAAACTGCCCAGATTTTTTACCGTATAAACTCCCTCAAACAGTCCAAAAACCGTAGCCCAAACCAGTCCAAATAACCCACAAAACAGTCCCTAAATTACCCCAAAACAGTGACCAGAAAATACAACAAAAATAGCAGCGAAACGGAGTGAAAATAACAGTTCAAACAGTGAAACAGCGACGAAAAATGTTGGATTAGTGAACCAGAAAAGTTGTGGAACATCAACCCTTCCGACGGCCGTGTAACGCACTTTCGTGAGACGACAAAAGAGGTTAGACCTGAGGGTACCTTTTTATTTATTATCTTTCGTTTATTTTGTTTATTTTAAAAATATTATCGCATGATAGTCGTTTGAAGCATGATGTGATTGTTGGATGAGCGGAATATGTGGTCCTTTTTGTGGTATATAGGATGGAAACTCGGACGTAAATTTCGTAGCCGAATCCGAATGGACGGCAGTACGGTTTGTACTCGGGATACAACGCCACGTACCACTTAAGAGACACGTATTTCGTCTCATCCAAACTTGTGTTTGAGCATGTTGTAGTTCATAGGTTATTTATTTGTTATTAAAGCATGATTAGGTTGTTAGCATGTTATTTATCTTAAGCATGATTTAGTCGATAGAAAGTTATTTCTTTATGCATGATTAGGTTGTTTTCACATTAGGAATTTAATTTATATTTATGCTTAGATTCTTATTTATTTTCCGCATTCGATAATTGAGTATGCTTGTGTGATGACTGTATGTTATTGCGTGTTTGCCGCTATGACAACTTACTTCGAAGTATGCGAACTTAGATATAGGTTCTCATTGTTATTATTATGCATGCAGACTTAGGCATAGATTACCCTTGAGCATGAATGTTGAATAGATTCGGTTAGTTTATTGCACAAATCATATCATCACAAGTGACATAAGTAAGGGACCATTCCGAACCCAACGGTTTGAGGTCTTCCCTTGCGAGGGGTGAGTGCAGCCTTAAATCTTTGTCCTGGTTCACACCGGGTGGCGACTCCATATTATTTCTCCGGTTTAGTTCCCCGCGAGCTATTCCGTACTCCCAACTAAGCCGCGAGCCTAGAACATCGTCGTCAGTTTCTGTGTCCCACAGTTTGGCGACTCCACTGGGGATAGAGAATTGGCCCTGAAATCATGTCTTGTGATGTTTTTGGTTTATGCTTTAGTTAACCGTGTCTATAGTGGGTTGATGGAGTTCAATCAAAGGCATTGTCACAAACCCACATGTGAACCATAGTTATATATCCTATAGGAGTTTCCCCTTTATGCTTTTGATAATCACATGCATATTATATCTCATACATCGCACGCATCTCATGCATTCACGCATCATGTTAACCCTCTGTGTCTTAAAAGCCATCATAGATATCCGTTGGGTTAGGGATAAAAAAAAGGGTTTGTCAAGAGGAGTTTAGCAAACATGGATAGCGGGGAAAAGGAAATCGAGAAACAGAAAACCTTACGGCAAGGATAGAAAGACCATTCGGGGGGGCCTTCAAAAAAAAGAGAGAAAAGAAAAAGAAAAAAAAAGAAGAAAAAAAATTGAAAAAAAAGAGAGAAAAGAAAAAGAAAAAAATTGAAAAAAAAGAGAAAAAAGAAAAAGAAAAAAAATTGAAAAAAAAGAGAGAAAAAGAAAGGGTTGTCTAGTCCTTAATAGTTAGGCATAAGTCCGATGATGAAATCGTTTGCTTTAAGATGAAATCTTAGAAACGATAAACTCTTGATGTGCTTTTATCTTATGCTTTGAATTGTTGATCTATGCTGGACTCGTAAGTACTTCACTATAGGTTCTTAGCGGTGAAAACCTGATTAGTTGGCAAGATGACTAGTTGAAAAAAATTGTAGGTCAGTGAATGACCGTTTGCTTAGATGTCTATCCTGACTTGCTTGTGTTATGATGTGTGGTATGGTTGAAAATAAAAGAAAAGTCTCTGAAAAAAAATAAACCGCCTATAATCGATAAGCGTGAAGCTTCCCATGTGCGAGTATTAGGACCACCATGAGGAGAAATGCTACCTTAAAGGGTAGGTGTGTTGAAAAAAAAAAGAAAAAGAAAAAAATGAAGTTCAACATGAAATGAAAAATGAGAGACGAAGGAAAAGAAAAATAAAACCAAACCACATTGAGCACGAAAAAGCAATTGCAGAGCCTAACTGAGACATCTAGGTTGGTTTGACCCATCGATCCCGATTTTTGAAACAAAATCATCGAGTTGGCTTATCTAGGAATCGAGCTGAAAATGAACCTTTGCACACACACACTTTGAGTCTGGCTTAGATCATTTATTCAAAGAATTGGATTTGAGTTGCATTGAGTGTTTTGAAGGTTCTCTGGTTTCATTACTGAGCATTCTTTGAGGACAATGATATGTATAACTATTGGGACTATTTCGTAGCATGTAATATAGTATGATGATATGGAAGGCCCCGCCATGTGGTTCATCTTTACTAAGTGCAAACAGTGGAGAGCAGAAAGCTACATCAAGACTGGGGGAGACCAGTCTACCACCTCGCAAATAAGGGCATAACGGGAACTTAAGCCATGAGACAAAAGAAAACTGAGCAATCATCAACTGAAAGAGACTGTAAGCATGCCCAGGGGACGACCAAAGGTAGTTATAGGCGAAGAAGCACCGAGGAGCACAAGGAAGGCCTAACCCATCGGAATAGGAAACGCATTCATGCATACATGCATACACGTCATATACATGCAATCTTTGTCTTGTTTTGTATTCACAGGTTTCAAAGAAGAAAAAAAGAAAGCCGCAAAGACAAGCCAACCAGAATCAGCAACATATGAGTAGTAGTTTTGGGGATGAGTCCCAGAGTCGAGGCCCATATCAGCAGAGTTTTGGAATAAATCCGGGAAGGAATCCTAGGGTCGAGGCCCACTTCAGCATCAGTTTTGGGGATGAGTCCCAGGGTTGAGGCCCATTGCATCACAAGCCGGGAATGGCACTCCAAGAACGGAGCACAGTGCGGGAATGAACAAGCCGAGAATGGCACTCCGAGGATGGAACACAGTTCAGGAATGGACCACATCACAGTAACGGTTCGGGAATGGACCATCTCATACAGTACAATATTAGTTTTATCGGGTATGGCATTCTGGGGGGCGAGGCCCACATCAGTTCAGTATCAGTTCTGCCGGGTATGGCATTCTGGGGACGAGGCCCACATTGCTTTAGTATTAGTTCTTCCGGGTATGGCATTCTGGGGGGCGAGGCCCACATCAGTTCAGTATCAGTTCTGCCGGGTATGGCATTCTGGGGGCGAGGCCCACATTGGTTTAGTATTAGTTCTGCCGGGTATGGCATTATGGGGGCGAGGCCCATATTGGTTCAGTATTAGTTCTGCCGGGTATGGCATTCTGGGGGCGAGGCCCACATTGGTTCAATATCAGTCTTGCCGTGCCGGGTATGGCATTCTGGGGGCGAGGCCCACATTGGTTCAATATCAGTCTTGCCGGGTATGGCAATCTGTGGGCGAGGCCCACATTATTATCAGTATCAATCTTGCTGGGTATGGCACTCTGAGGGCGAGGCCCACGTTAATTCAAAATCGGTCTTGCCGGGTATGGCACTCTGAGGGCGAGGCCCATATTAGCATCAGTATCAGCATGGGGGCGAGGCCCATATCGGTATCAGTTGAGGGCGAGGCCCACATCAGTATTAGTCTGGGGCGAGGCCCACATCAGTATCAGTTTTGGGGCGAGGCCCACATCAGTATCAGTTAAGGGCGAGGCCCACATCAATATCAGTTTTGGGGGCGAGGCCCACGTCATCATCAGTTTGAGGGCGAGGTCCCTATTGTCAGCTGTATTGGGATGCGTCCCAAGGTCGAGGTACCCCCATTGTCGGTTGTAGTTCCGGGATGCGTCCCAGGGTCGAGGTGCCCACTACATCATCATATTGAGGGCGATGTCCCTATTGTCAGCGATATTGGGTCGAGGTGCCCATGGTCGATGTGCCCCCATTGTTGGTTGTAGTTCCGGGATGCGTCCTAGGGTCGAGGTGCCTACTACATCATCAGCTTGAGGGTGAGGTCCCTATTGTCAGCGGTGTAGGGTCGAGGTGCCTAGGGTCGAGGTGCCCCCATTGTCGGTTGTAGTTCCGAGATGCTTCCTAGGGTCGAGGTGCCCACTACATCATCATATTGAGGGCGAGGTCCCTATTGTCAGCGGTATTGGGTCGAGGTGCCCAGGGTCGAGGTGCCCCCGTTGTCGTTTGTAGTTCCGGGATGCGTCTCAGGGTTGAGGTGCCCACTACATCATCATATTGATGGCGAGGTCCCTATTGTCAACGGTTTTGGGTCGAGGTACCCAGGGTCGAGGTGCCCCCGTTGTCATTTGCAATTCTGGGATACGTCCCAGGGTCGAGGGCCCACTGCATCATCATCACAGTTCACATTCGGTGGTTCAGGAACAAAGCCCGGAGGTCGAGGCGCCTCACCACCATATCTACTACATCATCAAATCGGTTCGAAGCAGTGGGCAAACCAGGTGGCAGCTGGCGAGCCAGGTAAGTGAAAATGCATTGCACGTACTTTGATAGGATTGTCATTGTCACACACTGCACAAGTCCCATCAAAGTGGGGGCGACTGTAGGCACTGCATTTTTGCATATAAGTCCCGATGATGAGTCTCGTATGGAGACACTACCTCTTTGATTGTGAAAGCCGTGGGAAACGGACGTTGGAATGGTAAAGTTGGAAATTAGCATTTGGTCAGATTTAACTCGCTTGTTTCGCATCAGTATTAGTCTTGCCGGGTATGGCACGCTGGGGGCAAGGCCCATATTGGTTCAGTATTAGTTTTGCCGGGGATGGAATTCTGGGGGCGAGGCCCACATTAGTTCAGATCAGTTTGCCAGGTACGACACTCCGAGAATGGAGATATCAGATCAGCCAGGTACGACACTCCGCGTATGGAGATATCAGATCAGCCAGGACGGCACTGTGGGTATGGAGACGTCAGATCAGTTTTGCCAGGTATGGCACTCCGGTTATGGAGATATCACACTGTGACACCCTAGGTACTGGGTTAGCATTCAGACCACAACGAAGCCCTAGGTACGGGGTTAGCACGCTAGGTACGGCATGTGGACTATTGTGGACTACTGCGACACCCTAGGTATGGGGTTAGCACTCAAACATTTGTGGCACTCTAGGTACGGAGGCGTCACCGCGACACCCTAGGTACGGGGTTAGCACTCAGACATTTGTGGCTCTCTAGGTACAGAGACGTCACCGCAGCACCCTAGGTACGGGGTTAACATTCAGACATTTGTGGCACTCTAGGTACGGGGTTAGCACTCAGACATTTGTGGCACTCCAGGTACGGAGGCGTCACAGCGACACCCTAGGTACGGGGTTAGCATTCAGACATTTGTGGCACTCTAGGTACGGAGGCATCACCGCGACACCCTAAGTACGGGATTAACACTCAAACATTTGTGGCTCTCTAGGTATGGAGAGGTCATCGCGACACCCTAGGTACGGGGTTAGCATTCAGACATTTGTGGCTCTCTAGGTACGGAGACGTCACCGCGACACCCTAGGTACGGGGTTAGCATTCAGACAACCAACATCATCACTGCGGCACTCTAGGTATGGAGACGCAACCGTGACACCCTAGGTACGGGGTTTAGCACGCCAGGAATGGCACATCTTCAAATAAGTTCGGGAACAAAGCCCACAGGTGGTTCGGGAACAAAGCCCAGAGGTCGAGGCACCTCGCCATCACATTCAGCTCGGGAACAAAGCCCAGGGAACAAAGCCCACAGGTGGTTCGGGAACAAAGCCGAGAGGTTGAGGCACCTCTCCATCACATTCAACACAACGAGAACAAAGCCCAGGGATCAAAGCCCACTCTCTACACAGTTCGGGAACAAAGCCCACAGATGGTTCGGGAACAAAGCCCAGGGGTCGAAGCGCCTCGCCATCATAATCAGTTCAGTTCGGTAGTTATTCCTAGAGATCGAAGCATCTTGCAGGGATGAACCTCGAGGTCGCGGCACCTCACCACATCATCAACTCAGTTCAAAGCAGCAGGCAAGTCAGGTGGCAGCTGCCGAGCCAGGTAAGTAAAAATGCATTGCACGAACTTTGATAGGATTGTCATTGTCACACACTGCACAAGTCCCATCAAAGTGGGGCGACTGTAGACACTGCATTTTTGCATATCAGCCCGATGATGAGTCTCATATGGAGACACTACCTCTTTGATTGTGAAGGCCGTGGGAAACGGACGTTGGAAGGGTAAAGTTGGAAATTAGCATTTGGTCGGATTTAACTCGCTTATTTCACATCAGTATTAGTCTTGCCGGGTATGGCACGCTGGGGGCAAGGCCCACATTGGTTCAATATTAGTTTTGCCGGGGATGGCATTCTGGGGGCGAGGCCCACATTGGTTCAGATCAGTTTGCCAGGTACGACACTCCGAGAGTGGAGATATCAGATCAGCCAGGTACGGCACTCCGGGTATGGAGATACCAGATCAGCCAGGTACGACACTCCGCGTATAGAGATATCAGATCAGCCAGGTACGGCACTGTGGGTATGGAGACGTCAGATCAGTTTTGCCAGGTATGGCACTCCGGTTATGGAGATATCACACTGTGACACCCTAGGTACGGGGTTAGCATTCAGACCACAGCGAAGCCCTAGGTACGGGGTTAGCATGCCAGGTACCACATGTGGACTATTGTGGACTACTGCGACACCCTAGGTACGGGGTTAGCACTCAGACATTTGTGGCACTCTAGGTACGGAGGCGTCACCGCGACACCCTAGGTACGGGGTTAGCACTCAGACATTTGTGGCTCTCTAGGTACAGAGACGTCACCGCGATACCCTAGGTACGGGGTTAGCATTCAGACATTTGTGGCACTCTAGGTACGGAGGCGTCACCGCGACACCCTAGGTACGGGGTTAGCACTCAGACATTTGTGGCACTCTAGGTACGAAGGCGTCACCGCGACACCCTAGGTACGGGGTTAGCATTCAGACATTTGTGGCACTCTAGGTACAGAGGCGTCACCGCGACACCCTAGGTACGAGGTTAGCACTCAGACATTTATGGCTCTCTAGGTACGGAGACGTCACCGTGACACCCTAGGTACGGGGTTAGCATTCAGACAACCAATATCATCACTGCGGCACTCTAGGTACGGAGACGCAACAGTGACACCCTAGGTACGGAGACGCAACAGTGACACCCTAGGTACGGAGACGCAACAGTGACACCCTAGGTACGGGGTTTAGCACGCCATGAATGGCACATCTTCAAATAAGTTCGGGAACAAAGCCCACAGGTGGTTCGGGAGCAAAGCCCAGAGGTCGAGGCACCTCGCCATCACATTCAGCTCGGGAACAAAGCCCAGGGAACAAAGCCCACAGGTGGTTCGGGAACAAAGCCGAGAGGTCGAGGCACCTCTCCATCACATTCAACACAACGGGAACAAAGCCCATGGATCAAAGCCCACTCTCTACACAGTTCGGGAACAAAGCCCACAGATGGTTCGGGAACAAAGCCCAGGGGTCGAAGCGCCTCGCCATCATAATCAGTTCAGTTCGGTAGTTATTCCTAGAGATCGAAGCATCTTGCAGGGATGAACCTCGAGGTCGCGGCACCTCACCACATCATCAACTCAGTTCAAAGCAGCAGGCAAGTCAGGTGGCAGCTGGCGAGCCAGGTAAGTAAAAATGCATTGCACGAACTTTGATAGGATTGTCATTGTCACACACTGCACAAGTCCCATCAAAGTGGGGGTGACTGTAGACACTGCATTTTTGCATATCAGCCCGATGATGAGTCTCGTATGGAGACACTATCTCTTTAGTTGTGAAAGCCGCGGGAAACGGACGTTGGAAGGGTAAAGTTGGAAATTGGCATTTGGTCGGATTTAACTCGCTTGTTTCGCTTCGGGTTCGCTTGTTGGACCTCTATTTTAAAACACACCAAACCCATTAAATCACATCTCACAAATTAAATAATTAAAACATTTAAAATACATGTCACAAATTAAAACAAATTAAATTAAACTTAAATTAAATTAAATTAAATCACATTCACAAATTAACTTAAATTTAAATTAAATGAAATTAAATTAAATCAAATCAAAATAAATTCATTCATAATTTAATAATTCACTCACCAATTTAAAAATGATTCACTCACCAAATTTAAATAATTTCTTGCCTTAAATAATTAAAATTAAACACAAATTAAATTATATGATTTCTTTCCTATTCCAAAAGCCATGAAAACAAAACCATAGCTCTCTCCGTCTCTCTCCCGATCACAAACTGCCAGCCAACCCTTAAGCCACATGCCCTGAAAAGCACACACTCAACGCACACACACGTAGCCCACTCACACAAACTGTGCCAAGTCCACTCAGCCCCTCACTCCCTCTTCACGCGCAGCACACACTCGGCCACTAGCCACAAAGCCCCCCACTCACGTTGCTAACCCCACAACAACACGTAGCCAGCCTCAAAGCAGCCCTCACTAGCCCTCACGTGGCAAACCTCACCTCACGCAATTGCCCTTCACACTGCCCATATTCACGCACAATAAGAACCCCTCACACTGCCCATATTCACGCACTCATTCTCTCTCCCACACAGCCAACACACCTGTCTATCTTCACGCATAACCCCCTCACAAAAAGCCCTCCCAATACAGCCTATTCCCACGTAAATAAACCCCTGAAACTGCTTTAGCTAATTACCGCAAACTTTCCAGCCAAATTACCGTGAAAATAAGCCTGAAAACTGCCCAGAAATTATCCCAAAACTGCACTGAAAAATAGTCCAAAAACTGCCCAAAACAGTGACAAAACCGCAGCCCCTAACCCTCCAAATAACCTACAAAACAGTCCCCTAATTACCAAAAATAGTGACCAGAAAATACAACAAAAACAGCAGTGAAACGGAGTGAAAACAGCAGCCCAGACAGCGAAACAGCGAGGATAAACGTTGGATTAGTGAACCGGAAAAATTACAGAGCATTCTCCCTTTCGACGGCCGTGTAACGCGCTTTCGAGAGACGACAAAAGAGGTTAGACCTGAGGGCACCCTTTTTACTTATTATCTTTCGTTTCTTTTATTTATTTTAATATATTATCGCATGAGAGTCGTTTGTTGAGGCATGATGTGAATTCCGGATGAACGAAATGCGTATTCTCTTTTGTGGTATCTCGGATGGAAACCCGGACATAAATTCCGTAGTCGAATCCGAATGGACGGTAGTGCGGTTTGCACTCGGGATACAACGCCACGTACTACTTGAGAGACACACGTATTTCATTTCATCCAACCATGTATTTGAGCATGATTAGGTTGCTAGTACGTTATTTATTTTTGTAAGCATGATTTAGTCTAGTATATTATTTATCTTTAAGCATGATTTAGTTGTTTATTTTTAAGCATGATTAATTATTCGTTTTGCATTTGGAATTTGCATTAAGTTTATGTTGTTGTTTGCATTTCACATTATATAATTGACATATGTTCATGAGATTGCCGTGTTTTGTCGTGTGTTATGATGACTTACTTTCCAAGCATGCAAACTTAGACATAGGATTTATCTTTATGAGCATGAACTAGATATAGGTTGTTCTTGAGTATGTTGCGTAGATTCAGTTAAGATATTGCACAAATTACATCATTACAAGTGGCATAAGTAAGGGACCATTCCAAACCCAACAGGTTTGAGGTCTTCCCTTGCGAGGGGTGAGTGCGGCCTTAAATCTTTATCGCGGTTCACACCGGGTGGCGACTCCATGTTATTTATCCGGTTTAGTTCCCCGTGGGCTATTCCGTACTCCCAACTAGGCCGCGAGCCTAGAACAGCGTCGCTGATTTCTATGTCCTACAGTGGCCCACCCCAAACGGTTTACTGTTCGGTTTAGGTGCGAATCTGAACTGCACCTGTTAAACCGAACCGAACCGTTATAATTAAAACAAAACCCTAGATTTTTCCTCATCTCTCAATCTCTCTCTGTCGCTCATTACTCTTATTTCATCTCTCCATGTCACTCACTCTCTCTCTCTCTCTCGCTCTCGCCATCACTCTTCTTTCATCTCTCCTAGATTTTTCCTCATCTATCACTCCGGGAATTATTGACACAACGCCAGAAAGAAAGCCTTGAGAGTGAGCCAAAAAAAAAAAGGAAAAAAAAGATTACCATTACATTTATTCAGGTTTGTTATTTACATTATTATATTTTTTTTCTTCTATTATTGGATTTTTGTTTTTTCGTGGGGGTTTATTGTTTGATTATACTTTTATTTTTATGCATATCAAATGTTTGATAAAATTAACAATAGAACCAAGTAAAATTAAAACGAAGAATTTCTGCAACGTGCACTATATTAAGATCAAAAACTTAAAATGTACTTTTATCTTTTGGAAATATTGACATATTTGACTCTTGTAATTAAGCTCGTAAATGACATGTAATCTTTCTTTGATAAGAAAACGACTACAAAATTTCAAACATGATTGGTTTTACTGTCAATATTATCCCAACCATGATTGGTACAATTGTTGCACAGAGTTTGGTTTGTTAATATTTTTGTCTAAGTAACTAACTCATTTGTAACTTTTCCAGCATGTGGTTTTCTGGTGGTTGTGTACCTTTTCATCTTGAAGAATAATTGAAGAACCTTTGGATAACTTTGGATATTGAGCAAAATGGAGGGAGCCGTAAGCCACTCTTCAGGATGAAGCCATCCTTATCATTATTGTTTTATTAGCTTCCAATTTCAATGTTGTACTCATGACTTTACTGAGATTTAATTTCGCTAACTTGTATACTTATGCCTTACGGTTGGTTGCAAGGTGACTGCAAAATGATGTTTTTTTGAATATTTGAAATCGTAGCCTCATATTTGTGTGATGTTTATTTTAAGAGTCACTGCTCATTGACACCATATACATTTCCCTTAAGTGGATGAAAATTTATTTTAAGTAGAATAATCCGTAAACCGAACCGAACCAATCCGTAAACCATTAGTTTAAAAAATTTTCAATCTGAACCAAACCGTTATTTAATGGTTTAGTTTGAAAGATAAAAAAACCGGACCGTGTAAAAACCGAACCAAACCGAACCGCGCCCACCCCTAGCTATTATTCCTACTAATATTGTTATTATTGTTACTACTACTGCTACTACAAAGACATTAAGATTTTCATTATCATCCGAAATTATTGTCAAAGATAAATTCAATCTGCATAAAGTGCGGATTCAGGCTATTAATAATAAATAAATAAATATATATATATATATATAGGGCACGAGGAAAAAATAAATTTTTTGTTTTTATTTGATAATATTTTTTATTTGATTTTTTTAATATATATATGTTGACGGAGGATTTTGGTCTCAGGGTAATATGGGAATATCACTCCCGAGGTAATCCTCATTCAATAGTGAATTTGTTTGGTTATAGGGAAACTAAAGGCAAACTTAGCAGAAGGTAGATAAAGCGCCAATCAAACAAAGAGTTTTAATGTGGTTCGGTGGATTTTTATCCGACCTACGTCCACTGACACAAACATGACTATTCTTTTATTGCTGAAACTTGTATCTCTTGTGCTTTACAAGTTTTAGCACAATGAGATTGATCTTGATTCTAATGCCATTTACACATGATATACCCTTCTATTATAATAGTGAAAATCATATTCCTTCTAGTATGAGGATTCTTAGTTGAAAACATTCTTCTGTTTCCACAAGGATTCCTTAATCAAATCTACCTTTTTCCTTTATCCTTCTAGGACAATGTCTTCATCAGTATCTCTTATGAAGGTGGGATTGTCTTCTTATCCGTAAGGATATGGTGCCATTTTCCGGGACATGTCTTGCTGTATGGTCGGTCTTCATGAGGTCGGTCATGATGGCCCTTTGAACTGAGAATGCTACCGCCGATCTGATAATGCTCGATTATTTACACCAAAGTGCTCGGCTACCAATCATAAAGAGATCGGTCTGTAACCATAATGTGCTCGGCCTCTTATTGCGAAGTGCTTGGGCCCTTGCTGTTGGCTTTTCATTGGTCGGGTCGGTATTAATGATCTCGCCCAAGAAGAGAATTACCCTTTTACCCTTGTCGTGCTGTTTTAAATACCATAGTGCCTGAAAACACCATCAACATCTGTCCCCTAGTTCTCGGTTCCAACGAGTATGCAAGTTGGTGCCGGGAACTACATAAAGATGGTGTGTTTGATTATTCTGTTTGGTGGTCGATTCGGAGTCGAACCAAAATTTCCCGTTGCCTCTTTTCAAGCATCTTTTCTTGAGACGCGCAACCGTCGTGTCTGTTTAAATGCCCATCAAATCACCTTTAGGGTTTTTTCTGAGCCTGACACTTGTCAAACATCCGTCGGGTTCCCGCCAAAAGTAGGAGGAAATCGACCGTGCAGAGGCGTCTTTAACGGTGTGCTGATCTCAACCATTTATTTGATTTTGGCAGACCTCTTTTGCATTTGACACTTGGCGTCCATCCGGGACTCTATTACGATCCGACGGTTGGAATTATTCTGACGTTGTAATGAGAAGGTGAACCGATATCCTTGCAAAAAATCCTATCAACTTCCAAAAAACTATTCTTCCTTTGGCTACGAAGCATCCGATTTAGTTTCACTCAAAGTTCTTCATCATTTTCGCTGCTTTTCCGAGCATAGATCAAGTAAGTTTCCCGAACGACATTCTTCCTCTTCCCTTTTTCTTGCTTGCCGTGCTTTGCTGTTTCTTCTTTTCATTTGTTTTGATACTTGCTAGGGAGAGATTTTATTGAGTACTTTGCTTAGGGCATTTAGAACTTTCATAGATTTAGTTTTTTCTGGAAACTTAGGATAGCTTGTGAATCCCTTGGTCGTTTTTCAAGAATATGGTTGTAGACTGACCTTGCCCTTTTATTTTTAGGACGTCTAGGATGTCTGATGGCAGTTCTTCCCCTGAAAACCCTGCTAAACCCTTGGCCCCCATTGCTGAAGAGCTTTCTTCTGGCTCGGGAGCACCCAGCGTGGAAGACCTTGATACTACCCCCACCCCTTTCGAAATCGAACAAGATACTTACCACCAGAGGGTTCCTCGGAAGGATCCGGAGCCCGATGATTTTGACAGCTCGGCTCTGGATATGGCTCGACCCTCTAAGATAACCGAGGATGATCTAGCACTGCTTTGGCAACGATATGACATCCCTATAGATATTGCTCTTGAGGTCCCTCTTCCATGTGATCGTGCCAGTCAGCCCGACGATGGTTCTGTGGCCCTTCTTCTAGCTTTCTTTGAGTGCGGGCTCCGGTTGCCAATTCAACCCTACTTTGCCTGGATGCTGGCCGAGATGGATATCGCCCCCTGTCAACTAAGTCTAAACAGTTGGAGGATTTTGGCCGGGCTGTATGTAGCTTGGCATCGGGCGGGATGTGGCGAACCTTATTTTGAAGAAGTGAAGAGGTTATATCGGTTGAAGGCCAACCCAAAGACTCACCATGGTTGGTACTACCTTTCTGCTTACGATAGTTCGTCAAACATCGTCCAAAACTCCCTGACTCCAATAAGAATTTCAAAGATCTTTGGTTCTGGGCCACTGGTGATTGAGGACGGACCCTGAGATCGGATGGAGAGGAGATCTTGGTTCCGGATATCTTTAGAGCGGGAGGTTAGGAGGTTAACCTTTAGCTTTTTCTGCCCTTAGTTTTTTTTAATGTTTGGATTCTTACCCTTTTTTTCCTATTCCTCCTAGCTTGTTGGAGGGATGCTCCCAAGGTCTCCCACCAGGTCCGGAACCGGGTATTCTGGGCTTGGCGATATGCCGCCCATTGGAGGGAGTTGGTAAACGATGCGGCATTCTTTGAATCATGACTTATACGGGCCGCTCCTCCCAAGGTCTCGGGTCGGATAGGTAGATGTCTGTTGATCTTCTTAGCCAGTTCCCTCGTTTATTTATCATGTTTGATGTCTTCTTTTTTTTCTTTTTTTTTCGTATGCTCAGGTCCTGAACCTTCTTTTGCTTTGCTTTTCTTTTTGCAGGTATGTCGAAGAGACCAAAGTACATTGATCGGTTGACCGGTGTTTCGAAGAAAACTAGCCCTGGTAGAGCTGGTACTTCTCGGAAACGGCCTGAAACTTCTGAGGTCGGGAAGATGGTTGAAGAGATGGGGCGACCGGGCTCTCAAGGTCGGTCTTCGCCTTCCGGGGTGCTTCCACTGGGTGTTACCGATCCTGATAGCCCTCCGAGATCTTCTAGGAGAAGGAAGCGTAGGTTTGGAGCTGTGCATCCTCAATTAAGGTGGGAATTGGAGGAGGAGGAGGCTCCGGGCAGAGAAGCTCCAGTTCGGCAGGAGGGTCCTTCCAAGAAACTGAAGGGTGCTGTGGTTCTTGGAATTGATGATCTTGGGAAGAATATTATGGAGGCTACTTCCCATTTGGTACCGACTTTCAATGAGCAGGCAGGGGCCGTACCTCCTGAGAAGATTCCGAGATTTGAGGACCTTTCACCCGAGGAGGTAGTTGCGAAGTTATGCTCCCAGCTGGCCCAGGTCACTTCTTTTTTCTTCTCTTCTAAATCCGTGGTGTCTTTCAGACTTTTTTTTTTTTTCTAACTTCTTTTTTCTTCTCGCAGGCAAATTATTTGGCGGCCAAGAATAAGGACCTATTCATAAGCCTTTTGTCTGAAGGCGGCCAAGCCCAGAGGCTTCAGAATCGTCTTTCTGAGGTAGAGGCCAAGTTGGCTAGTGCCGAAGAGAGGAATAAGGATCATGAGCTGGCTGCGATTGAGGCTGTTAAAACAAATAAAGCTCTTAGGGCTGCTGCAACTTTAGAGCGTAAGAACGCCGAATAAGCTAGAGCAAGCTTGGTGGACGCCCGGACTGAGATTGGGGTCCTCAAGGTGGAAATATGCAGTGTGGAGTATAAGCTGCGGGCCAAGGAGGAGGAACTGGGACGGGCCCGTGCCGAGCTCAGGGATAGGGAACTTGAGTGGGAGGCCGAGAGGGACTCCATTCGTCTTGAAGGGGTCGGTGATTGTGCTGAAATTATACCAATGGTGCTGCTTGACCTGGATATAGGGCCGATCCATGCAGCCATCCGTTCCTGTAAATGGGAAATATCTGAGGAGGAGTTTCAGAAGTGGCTCCCCCCTTCTTTCGAGGAAGCGATGGATCCCGACCCGATTTCTGTTGCTCTCCGTCCCGCAGGTTTCCCAAGAAGACCGACCTGATGTTCCTGCTCCTGGTGAGGACTATCCTAAGATTCCACCTCCTATCCCTGAAGTATGGGTCTCCCATGTCGCCGAGGCTGAAGTTGTTGTTCCTCCTCTTGAGACTGAACTGATCCGCCTGTCGTCTGAGCCAGCCGAGGAAGAACTCCCTGCCCATGTGCGGGCTGATTAAAAAAGGGGTAACCCGGACGGGGCCTTATGTACACTTGTCTTTTTTTTTTTGTAATAACTCTTCATATATATATATATATTTTGAATATATATATGTGTGTTTTCTGCTTTTTTTTCTTCTGTTCCTTGTTCTGGGTGTTTTTTTTGCAAATGATTATCTAAGGCTCGTTCGTACGTGGATGAACCGAGACCCGATTTATTCAGTGGTCGAGGATTGACTCTGAGTTGTGAAGTACACGGATGGTGAGATGCAATCGGTGGGACACAACCTGACCCCGAATGAAGAAATGCACTTGGACCTGGGGGAATGTTATGTCCCCAGTCCGAATGGCTGACTCGGTGGGACGTACCCCGACCCCGAGCTGAGAAAGGCACTTGGACCTGGGGGAATGTTACGTTCCCAATCAGAAGGGCTGACTCGGTGGGACGTACCCCGACCCCGAGCTGAGAAAGGCACTTGGACCTGGGGGAATGTTACGTCCCCAGTCCAAAGAGGTAGACTCGGTGGGATGTGGCCCGACCCCGAGTTATATAACCAAGTGGTCTCGGCGGAATGAAATCCAGCCTCAAGCCGAATAACTGAATGGCCTCGGCGGAATGTAATTCAGCCCCGAGCCTGATAACTAAACGGCTTCGACGGAACGAAATCCAGTCTCGAGCCAAATATCCAAGCGGTCTCGGTGGAACGAATCCAGCCCCGAATTGATAAGAAAAGTGGCCTCGGCGGAACGAGTCCAGCCCCGAGCTGAATAACTGAATGACATCGGCGGAACGTAATCCAGCCCCGAGCCTGATAACTAAACGGCTTCGGCGGAACGAAATCTAGTCCCGAGCCAAATATTCAAGTGGTCTCGGCAGAACGAATCCAGCCCCGAGCTGATAAGAAAAGTGGCCTCGGCGGATCGAGTCCAGTCCCGAGCCGAACAATCAACCTTTGATGCCCTATCGAATCTGTCTTGGGCGTCCCCTTTTCAGATCGATGAAAAAACAAAAAACAAAATTTTGAAAAAATAAAAACCAAAAGAGTGTAAATAATAGCACAGATACCTCAGAACAGCGTCCCGTCCGAGGTCTCCAAAACATAATTCTGAATCTTTCAATTCAGTGTCCCGGCGAACCAGGATTTGGATCAGGAGAGCGCTTAAATGGTAAGGGTGACCGGCGTAAATACACACGTATAACGCAAGCGCACGTATCGTTCAAGTAGTATAAAAATATCGATCCCACGAGGACTTAATTCCTACTGTTGTTATTAATTGTTGAATCTATTTATTTACAAATATCTAATTAAATGGATAAGAGAGATATTGTTTGTTTGATTGGTTGAATGGCTTTACTAAATGAATAAATAAATAAAAAGACAAAAGAAAATACTAAGGAAAATACAAAAGACACAAAGATCTAGGGTTGTTATTTCTTCCAATACCATTTTAAAGATGAAGTGATTATTTTATAGTTAGGAATACAATGATTTATTAACCTGGAACACGAAATTATGCGAAAGCATCTGTCGATGGTCAGACACAAATACCCAGTATAACCCAATTGAACCATATTCCTATGTCAACCACATTATCTGGATTCATTAAGATTAAGTTCCAATTATAGCTACCCCCGCCCGACAGGTATATTCCTATCCTGTAAGGAAATCTATTAAAGGGTTATCTATCCTCAAGGAAGATCGTGGGCTATTGAGTCTAAGGCTTTAAACTTAAAATCTCTATGTCTAGTTCATTTTAAGTTTACCTAATCAATTTTATTAATGGCCAATTAATAAAAAGCATTAAGATTAAGACTCAATAAATAAATCTTTATATTACCCAAACTATAATCTAACCCTTATAAACTGGTGATATTGAAATTCATCACAACCCCAGATAACTATTTAGTTACAATACATAACTAGGACTAATAACTGAAAAATAAAAGACATAAAGTAAAAATACTGAAAATAAAAGACATAAAGTAAAACTGAAAAGTAAAATGAAATAAAATGCTAAGGTAAAAGGAATTACTTTTACTACTACTAATTTAGATATCTCCCATAAAATAATATATAAACTTGTTATAATATTACCAACCGACCAATCTGGCGATATCCTGATTAAGTCAAATTAAGTCCAACCAGCCATATAGGCGGTACCATAATTAAATTACCAACCAACCAATATAGCGGTATCCTTTTTAAGTTAGGTTTAAACCAGATTAAAATAAATTTCCAACCGACCAATATAGCGGTATCCTTTATTAATCAATATTTTAATTAGTAAATATATTATTTTTAAGGGAGATTAATCTAAATAGTAATAGTAAAAGAATTACCTTTCACCCTAGCTGGGAAATTACTTTCTCATGAATAGAAAAAACTGTAAAAAGTAAAAAGTAAAAACTAAATTACTATTATTACAAATGGTAATTAAAATTAATTACAAACTAAAAAAAAATAAAAAAAAAATTAAAATATTTTTAGAGAGAGAAACTCTCTCTTCATCAAAGAGATGAGAGAGAGAAAGGCCCACGGAATTATGAAATTCGCGCAGTATTTATAGAAATTTTTGGTGCCAGCGTCGCGACGCTGGAATAGTAAGACGTGGCACGCTGAGAAGGCGACACGTGGCATGGCGGCTGACTGTTCACGCGACACGTGGCAAGGCGGCTAAGACTCAATTATTGTGATGACGTCATGCTGACGTGGCACTGACGTGGCGAAGACGTGTGTTGCAATTGTCGGCACAATAGGATTGCGACACGTGGCGACACGTGTCACGCTGTGATTGGCGGATGCTGACGTGGCAAGTTGACTTAGTTGACCCGCTGACGTGGCTGATGACGTGGCATTACACATGGCAAAGTTGACTCGTTGACCGTTGACGTGGCTGATGACGAGGCGACACGTGTCAAGTCTGAGTGTCGGCAGTATATGATGTTGACACGTGGCACGGCGCATGTTAGCAGATTGGATGTGATGGTGACACGTGGCACGGCGCATTTTAGCAAAGTCAAACTTCTCAAATTCTGACATGTTGACCCGGCGCACTTTAGCAGATTCGGCGCATGCTGGGCGTCGCGACGCGGAAGGTCTGGGCGGCGCGACGCTGGAAATTACCAAAATGCCATTTTTCGCCAATTTTCACTGTTTTGCTCCAAATCACCTCTAGAATGTCCTGAAACTTTATTTATCTACAAAATAACACAAAACACATCAAAACATTCACAAAACTCAAGAAACTATTCAAAATATTAGATTAAATGAGTGGGAAATAGTGATATAAATACCATTCATCACACCCCCAAACCTAACATTTTGCTAGTCCTCGAGCAAAATACAAAATAAAATAACAGAATAAAATTTAACTAAGCCATTTTCTTAGGGATCACGGTTGCATTTAGCGTATGCAACAAGCCTTTAAACCCCTAGGTGTCCCTAGTGGACGAGTTGTAGTCTCGTGAGGGTTTACAGCAATGATACCCACAAACATTTTACAAAAGTAAAAAGATAGTAAAACTAATGCACACAAAAGCAAAAAGACAAGAGAAAAGAGAATAAATAAGTTAGTAACTAATCAGGTGAAACTTCTACTACAAGTTACTAGTTGTTTTGTTTCTTTCTAAATTACTAAATAAGTAAATTCTCCGATTATTTTTACCTTTCTTCATATACACAGTCAACATAATATTAAACAACTCATTTTTGCCCACAACAGTCACAAGTGCAGTTGATAAGAGAGTAATATTTTTGTCCTAAAGTTCTATCAGATTTCACACCTTTTTGTAGCAATGGAATAATTTTTCTGAATTTTCTGATTTTTTCTTTGATTTTCTGAATTTTGACTTTTTTATTTATATACAATACCTTCCGTCTATGTAGCGAGCTTTGGGTCGGTGGCTCCCAAACCTGTTGGCTTTAGGGCACCAGGTGTTAAGACACCCCTACGAACTTAATTACTCAGACTTCAGATATGAACATTTTGCAGTATCTTTGATCCATGTAGCGAGCTTTGGGCCAATGACTCCCAAACCAGTTGGTTTTAGGGCACTAGGTGTTAAAACACCCTTACAGACTTAATAACCCGGATCTTAGATACTTTATTTTTGTACATCAGATTTTTTTTTTTTTTTTTATACTCCATCACTAATTATAAATGCTTCTTCCAATTAAACTAGAGCACGGAATATTACAAACTTTTCAATTACATCTCATGTCTGTATGTTACTATGCATATTGATAATACCTGTCAAATGAGCATATGAAGATTCATTTTAGTCAGTATTAAGGAGAATTCACAAATTAAATAATTCAAATGAAATAAACAAAAATTAACTTGTTTCGAAATAAATGGCTTGAAATACGTCTCAAGAGTGGAAACTCCTTACTCGGCTATTTCTTACCAATTTCACCTTTTTAGTTAAAAAAAACACAAAAAAAATGCAAAATATTTTTGTAATTTTTGAAAATTTTTCAATTTTTTTGTATTTTTCGAAAAATTTTGAACTAAAAATAAAAACACAATACAAACAAGTACTATTAACTATACCTCACCCCCAAACCTAAATGAGACATTGTCCCCAATGTCTTAAAAAGTAGAAGAATAGTTTAGAAAATCGTACCTGATTAGTTGAAATTCTACAGGAAATTAAAGGTTAAGATCCAGATTAATTCGACGCTTCTACCACGATCATCCTCGGACCAATTATCTTGATATGATAGGGTCAACTTTTGGTTCAAAGGCTACGAGTTGATCAATTAGATCCGGTGCAGTTCTGGCAGTGAATAGGAGTTCTTTCATAGGTTTTTGACACGAACCCATTTCTTCGAGCATCATCAAGAAACACACAAAGAAAATCATAAAATCCATCAACATTGAGTAGTCCAAGTGGTTTCTGGTGTATGTTCAGGTTCGCCCAAGATAGTATATAAAATTTCCTCCAATGTGCCTAAGCCACCTGGCAAAGCAATAAAAGCATCAGAACGGTTAATCATTTCTACCAGTCGTTCATACATACCTGGCACGATCAGTTCCTCTCCGTTTGATGATCCAATAAGATTTTCTTCTGCCAAGGGTTTTAGGATGATTCCCAAAACATGACTGCCTCCTTCCTGTACGGCCTTTGAAATAATCCCCATTAGTCCAAGATTACCTCCGCCATATATTAGGTGTATATTCCTTACAGCTAAGACTCGACCCAATTCCTGTGCTGCCTCTATGTATTGTGGTTTAGTACCAACAGTACTACCGCAAAACACACAGATGTTTTCAACTCGTCTTCTTGAAGTGGCTTCCATTTTTTTTTTATGTATTTCTTTCTCAACTATGGATGCCTTCAAAGTGCAATGACGGGCTGAATTTATAGTACCTGAAAGGGGTGAATACAATAATAGCACAAGTTTCTTCCAAGAGACGATTGTTAGCTAAACAACAAAAGAAATCGTGAAAGGTCAAAAAGTCTGGATCCTGTCTACGAAAATAAAGATAATTACAAAGGAAAAGCGAATCAAAGCAAAATTAAGGCAACGGAATTGTGTATGCAATACGCCACTCACGTAGTATAAATTCATTAGGATGTATCTAAGATTTCATTCCTTATTCAGCCATCGTTAATGAATTGCCAAACACAATTCATTCTGTCTTAAAATGCTTCGTTTGTGCTTTTCCCTACAAAAATAACACACAAATTAAAAAGTTCACACTATGTATACACAAAAGAGTTTAGAAGATAATACCTGATCAGCTGAAATTTTACAGGAAAAATTACCGATAGAAAAATTTATGTTCAATTTACGTTTTTTTTACCACGATCGATAATTGACCATTTTTTAGTGAAAATTTCGACAGAGTCTCCTCTAAAAACTCAAAATTTCCCCAAATTCATCCTAAAACTAACACTTCAAAAATCACCACAATGTCAAACTTCGCCCCCAATTCTACAAAATTCCATCGATCTGGCAATTTCTAAACTCAGAATTCAGCCAGTTATTCACCGCTAAACTTCCAAATTCACAATCCTCCAATTTCAACAAAATCAACCACAAACTCATTCAATTTTTTTTTCGATTATCCCCTTTTACTGCCAAAATTTCAAAACCTGTAACATCCAATTTTCAAAATTAACCACACAAATCAGATCTGATTATGGAGGGTTTTGTTCGTGGGTAGGTGACTGTCTTGGTGATTCACGGTTTGGTTTCACGGCGGTGGGTCGTGGTTTCGGCTGTGGGTTGGTTCAGTTTTCTGGTTTGTGTTGCTCTCGTTTGTGACTTGGCCGAATCAGTTGCTGGTAGTGGTGGTCTCGGCTTCTATGGTTCTCGGTTTTGGTGGGCTTGGCGAATGGTATCGTGATGATGAGTGTTGCGGTTTGGGCTGGTGAGGGCTAGATGTGTCGAGATGAATGGGGTTGTTTTTTTATGGTGAAGGACTTCGGTTATGGGGTTGCTGGTTTTTTGGTTGTCTTTCGGTGGTGAGGTCACGGTAATGATTTGACGATTGGAGCGTGGCCATGGGTCTCGGTTGTAAGTGGTTCTCGGCTCGGCAAGGGTGAATTGGTGATAGGCTCGGCCATGGATCTCGGTGAAGGCTCTCAGTTTGGTGGGTTTCGGCTGCTGGATCGTTTGGTTTGGCGATGGTTGCGGCTGTGGATCTCGGTTCTGGCGAAGATTTGCTCACGGCAAGGATGGCTCTCGGTGATGGTTGTTTGACACGGTTTCGGTTTCGGTTTGGTGGCTGGTGGTTTTCGGTCACGGCAAGGGCTGGTTGAAGATGAAGAAGATGAAGAGTGAAAGGAGATACTGCCAGCACCCTGTTTTGTGTCTCTGATTTCGAGTCAGCGTCGCGACGCAGAAATAAATTTTTTTTTTTTTTTTTGGCAAAACCATGTCTTGCGACAGATAAATCCATAGGGACGTGTCCCAAAAGCTGACTTCTTACTCGGCCGGCTTTTCTGGATTGACTTTGTATCTTCGTGATTTTGTCAAATTTTTTTTGTGAAAATCCCGCTTGTACTGGCTTGCTTTGTCCTGATAAATTCCATTTTTAATTTTTCCTGCAAAACTCACCAAAAAAAAAAAAATTAAAAAGTTCACACACAAAAATAAATTACAACAAATTGCATGGGTTGCCTCCCTGCTAGCGCTAAATTTTTCGTCTTCAGCCAGACGTGACTGAAATTCATCTGTTAAGGAGGTTTCACTGTTGTTTTGGATGTCCTATCAAAGACAATCCCGTGAGCGTTGCTTTTGAAGGGTCTCTTCCAACGGTAAAGTGGCAAAAAGAATTTTGTCTCATTCAGTGCTTGTGCTACTTTTTTGCTCCTTATTGTTCCAGTGGTTCCTGCAAAGAAAGAAAGAAAAAATCAGGAGGTCTCGTATGATGCTTGACTTGGAATGGAAGTTCCATTCTTCAAGCTTCTGGGTGATTCTTTGATCAGTACTCCCCAAAACAGCGATGTTTTTCCTGAATGCTCTGGATCTTTAATAAGTCAGACATTTGCTCTTCTATTTGCTCTGCTTCTTGCTCCACCTTTTCTTCACAGATGTATTTGAAAATTTCTGCATTCAGCTCTTCATCTGTCATCTGTGAAATACATGTTTCAAAATTGTCAACCTGAGGATGAAAAGAAATGTCAGATTTTAGGTCTTCATCCTCTGATCTGGTTGAAATGATTGGCTCAGGTAGATCTTCATCAAACATTTGTGCAATGGAATCTCCAAGATCTTCATTTTGAGGATACAGAATTCCATCCTCAATTTTTGATGCAGTTGGTACAAACAGCTCAGTTTCATCCTCGTCAGAATCTGAATAATAAAAATCAAATCGAGACTTTGCCGGTTCGGTTTCCTGAACTGATACCTCTGGTTGTTGATACTGCTCAGCCTCCTCCTCTGTTAAGGTGTCATCGTGGATTTCTGGGTACTCGAAGGCTTCATCAGTGTCATCTGAAACTGGTTCTTGAGGTATGATGTTCTGGTTTTTCTTTAATTGTCTGATCTGATCTGTTATTCTCTGTATGGATCCTGCGTTACTCTGAATTTGTGCATCAAATCGAGCTTCTTGTTCTTTGAACATGTGAATCAATTGATCTTCCTCGGATGGTTCTGGTTCTTGATAAGGATCAAAGGAAGATGATGGATAAGATGGAAAATGTGATGGTTCTGTGAAATATGTTGGCTCATCATACCATGAAGGATTCTGATAGTTCTGCCACCCTGAATTATAGTTGTACTCGCAATAATCGCTTGGGTGGTTACCATTACATATGTCACATCTCCACATTGAGTTCTGTTGAGCAAAAGTAGTATTACTTGGTTCTGGTCATCCAGTGATAGTCATTGGGCTCAACAACAGGCCTCAGAAAACCGGACTGTTGCTCCCAGATTTGGGGTGTATCTTCTTGTACGCTCGTAATTTTTCAATCTCCCAGTAGTGTTCCATTTTTTTATCACCTGAAAACAAAAGAAATAAAAATTACAATAAAAAGAAAGAAAATTAGATATAAGTAAATTAGATAGTTTCAAAATTAACAACTCAAGAAAAATAAGTCCCCGGCAACGGCGCCAAAAACTGACCGGCGTAAACACACACGTATAACAAGCGCACGTATCGTTCAAGTAGTATAAAAATATCGATCCCACGAGGACTTAATTCCTACTGTTGTTATTAATTGTTGAATCTATTTATTTACAAATATCTAATTAAATGGATAAGAGAGATATTGTTTGTTTGATTGGTTGAATGGTTTACTAAATAATAAATAATAAAAAGACAAAAGAAAATACTAAGGAAAATACAAAAGACACAAAGATCTAGGGTTGTGATTTCTTCCAATACCATTTTAAAGATGAAGTGATTATTTTATAGTTAGGAAATACAATGATTTATTAACCTGGAACACGAAATTATGCGAAAGCATCTGTCGATGGTCAGACACAAATACCCAGTATAACCCAATTGAACCATATTCCTATGTCAACCACATTATCTGGATTCATTAAGATTAAGTTCCAATTATAGCTACCCCCGCCCGACAGGTATATTCCTATCCTGTAAGGAAATCTATTAAAGGGTTATCTATCCTCAAGGAAGATCGTGGGCTATTGAGTCTAAGGTTTTAAACTTAAAATCTCTATGTCTAGTTCATTTAAGTTTACCTAATCAATTTTATTATGGCCAATTAATAAAAAGCATTAAGATTAAGACTCAATAAATAAATCTTTATATTACCCAAACTATAATCTAACCCTTATAACTGATGATATTGAAATTCATCACAACCCCAGATAACTATTTAGTTACAACACATAACTAGGACTAATAACTGAAAAATAAAAGACATAAAGTAAAACTGAAAAGTAAAAAATAAAGTAAAACTGAAAAGTAAAATGAAATAAAATGCTAAGGTAAAAGGAATTACTTTTACTACTACTAATTTAGATATCTCCCATAAAATAATATAACTTGTTATAATATTACCAACCGACCAATCTGGCGATATCCTGATTAAGTCAAATTAAGTCCAACCAGCCATTAGGCGGTACCATAATTAAATTACTAACTGACCAATATAGCGGTATCCTTTTTAAGTCAGGTTTAAACCAGATTAAAATAAATTTCCAACCGACCAATATAGCGGTATCCTTTATTAATCAGTATTTTAATTAGTAAATATTATTTTTAAGGGAGATTAATCTAAATAGTAATAGTAAAAGAATTACCTTTCACCCTAGCTGGGAAATTACTTTCTCATGAATAGTAAAAACTGTAAAAGTAAAAACTAAAAACTAAATTACTATTATTACAAATGGTAATTAAAATTAATTACAAACTAAAAAAAAATAAAAATAAAATTAAAATTTTTTAGAGAGAGAAACTCTCTCTTCATCAAAGAGATGAGAGAGAGAAAGGCCCACGAATTATGAAAATTCGCGCAGTATTTATAGAAATTTTTGGTGCCAGCGTCGCGACTCCGGGTCAGCGTCGCGACGCTGGAATAGTAAGACGTGGCACGCTGAGAAGGCGACACGTGGCATGGCGGCTGACTGTTCACGCGACACGTGGCAAGGCGGCTAAGACTCAATTATTGTGATGACGTCATTGATGATGTCATGCTGATGTGGCGCTGACGTGGCGCTGACGTGGCGAAGACGCGTGTTGCAATTGTCGGCACAATAGGATTGCGACACGTGGTGACACGTGTCGCGCTGTGATTGGCTTATGCTGACGTGGCGTGTTGACTTGGTTGACCTTCTGACGTGGCTGATGACGTGGCATGACACATGGCAAAGTTGACTCGTTGACCGCTGACATGGCTGATGACGAGGCGACACGTTTCAAGTCTGAGTGTCGGCAGCATATGATGTTGACACGTGGCACGGCGCATGTTAGCAGATTGGATGTGATGGTGACACGTGGCACGACGCATTTTAGGAAAGTCAAACTTCTCAAATTCTGACATGTTGACCCGGCGCACTTAGCAGATTCGGCCACTGCTGGGCGTCGCGACGCGGAAGGTCTGGGTGGCGGTGCGACGCTGGGAAATTACTAAAATGCCCTTTTTCGCCAATTTTCAACTGTTTTGCTCCAAATCACCTCTAGAATGTCCTGAAACTTTATTTATCTACAAATAACACAAAACACATCAAAACATTCACAAAACTCAAGAAACTATTCAAAATATTGGATTAAATGAGTGGGAATAGTGATATAAATACCACTCATCAAATGGCCAATCTCTATCTATACGTCGGGTCACTGTGGAGCCTGTGTATTGTACGAGGGCTCCTCCTTACCACGCTGGAGTAGGCACACGCTACAGGGGCAGAACGCATCTCCGTGCTGTGCCTCTCTTGAATCCAAATGATGAATGGATCAAAGAGTGTCCGGGATACTAAGGGCACATTCCTCCTTAGGTCCAGCATCACTGGAGCTAGCAATCGTCACGAGGGCATCGTCATCCCCCGTGCTATGCTATCCCACGGATCCATTACATCGGGTAATTGAGGATCAAAGAGTGCTCGATACATTAAGGGCATATTCCTCCTTATGTTCGGTAGCATGGAGTAACAATTGCCACGGGGGTTATCATCCCTCCCCGTACTATGCTTCTCGCGGATCCTATGCATTGAGTATGTCCCTGAATATTCCGAGGACCTCGAGCTAAGAGAGACACTTGGTTCTGGGGGAATGTCCCGTCCCCAGACCAATGAGCATGACTCGGTGGGACGTAACCGAACCCGAGCCGAGTAGTCAAGGGACCTCGGCGGAACAAGATCCAGCCCGCGAGGTGTTTCGAAACATTAAGGGCATATTCCTCCTTATGTTCGGTAACACTGGAGTAAGCAATCGCCACGGGGATATCATCCATCCCCGTGCTATGCTTCTCACGGATCTATACTCTGATTCCTTCGCCCTGTTGTTTAATGCTTGTACAAGTCGACTGATTCTGGCGTGACTTATGTTTCTTTATAGTGGTAGCCGTGGTCGGGTAGTTTGCGTGTTTTGTGCTTTTGACACTGGACCGTTGTATGAGTATGTCCCCGAGGGTTTTTAATATGCTTCACAAAAATTTTTTTTTTTTATTTTTTATTTTTTATTTTTTATTTTTTAGAAGAGTGGGTGAAAATTTTGGAAAAGAAAATTTTATTTATATTCGGGGACATACTACCCTTCTTACAACTCTCTGCGGGTCATTTTGAGAGAGGCTTTATAATGAGTTTTCGTCCCTTGTCGGGTTGCTGCAAAAGAAAAGAAGGAAGAGAGAATTTACTGAAAGTATTTTCTCAACATCTCGGCGTTCCATGGTTTTTTCAATCTCGTGCCGTCCAGCTATTCTAGGATGTAAGCCCCTGGCCTTATCACCTCTATGATTTTGTAGGGTCCTTCCCACTTGGCACCTAACGAGCCTTCTTCTGGTCGTCGGGTGTTTAGGGTGACCCTTCTCAATACTAAGTCTCCCGGGAGGAAGGAGCGGGTTCGAACTCTTTGTTGTAGAAGCGGGCCATTCTTTGTTGGTAGACTGCCGCTTTCATAGCTGATTTCTCTCTCCTTTCCTCGACCAGGTCGAGGTGGTTTTTGATAAGTTCTTCATTCTGTTCATTCAAAGTGGCGGACCCTGTGAGTTGCTACCCCGATTTCTGCTGGAATGACGGCCTCACATCCATATGATAGGGAAAATGGTGTTTCTCCTGTGGAATCTTTGTAGGTTGTCTGATGTGCCCATAACACTTCTGGTAATTCTTCGACCTATAAGCATTTGCATGATTCGAGCCGAGCTTTAAGGTTTGCCTTGATGGTCTTGTTTGTTGCCTCAACCTATCCGTTTGACTTGGGATGGGCTGGCGAGGCGAATTTCAAAGTGATCTGGAGGTCTTCGCAGAGCTTCCTGAATCCTTTGCTATCGAATTGTTTCCCGTTGTCGGTGATGATTGCCCGGGGGATTCCAAACCTGCAGATAATGGCCTTCTTTTCTGTGATGGTGGATAGCGGCTCGGCTTCTGCCCATTTTGTAAAATAGTCTATGGCCACGATTGCATACTTCGCCTGCCCTCGCCCTTTTGGCATTGGCCATATGATATCTTGCACCCACTGCGTGAATGGCCAGGGGCTGGACAGGGTGGTTAATTGTTCTGCCGGTTGGTGGTGGATGTTGGCATTTTTCTGACAACCTTCGCATTTCTGGGCTATCCTCACACCGTCCTGATGCATGGTCGACCAATAAAATCCTTGTCTTAAGGCTTTAAAGGCGATTGATCTTCCTCCGGCGTGACTTCCACAAATGCCCGTGTGAATTTCCCTGAGCACATAATCTGCTTCCTCATCTGTTAAACATCTCAGGAGGGGTACGGTATAGCCTCTCCGGTAGAGCACCCCTTCGATCAGGGAGAACTTGGTGCTTTGAATTTTAGTTTCTTGGCCTCCTTTTTATTTTTAGGGTTTCCCCTGTTTCCAGGTATCTCTAATCGGTTGCATCCATGTGTTTTTGCCTCCCTCTTCTACTATATCTACCTTCAGCTCCCCTATGCTTCTTTCTCGGAGGCATATGGAGGGATTATTCTGGGGTCCTCGGTCTTCATTGAGGATGCGAGCCGGGCCAGGGAGTCTGCTTCACAGTTGTCTTCTCGTCCGATTTGTTCGAAGCGTACGTTCCCCACTTTCTCCATCAACTTTTTTACTTCGGCTAAGTAAGGCTATCATAGTCGGCTCCCTGGCCTGAATTCTCCTTTAGTTGCTGAATGGCTAGCTGAGAGTCACTCCTTACTACCACGTTGTGGACTCCCACACTGTGCATAGCCTTAATCCGGCCAAAATTGCTTCGTATTCGGCCTCATTGTTTGTGGCTTTGAAAGCAAATTTTAAGGCAAGCAATACTTCTCTCCTTCACTGTTTTTCAGTGCGATTCCTGCCCCATTGCCCTGTGAGCTAGCAGACCCATCCACTGACATTTCCCATTTCCTTTCCTCCGTGGTCAATATTTGGGGTTCCGCGAGTTCCGCAACAAAATCTGCCAAGGCCTGCCCTTTTATTGCTATCCTTGGGAGTAGGAAATGTCGTGCTCGCTTAGTTCCACACCGACCATTTCATTAACCTTCTCGAGGTTTCTGGTTTTTGTAAGATCTGCCGCATGGGGTATTGGTGTAAACTCCGATAGGGTGGGCCTGGAAGTAGGGTCGTAATTTCCGTGCTGCAGTGATCAAGGATAGGGCGACTAGTTCATGCACGGGATTCGAGTCGTTCTCTCCATCCAATAGAGCTTTGCTGACATAGTATACCAGTCTCTGGATCTGGTCGGCCTCTTGCACCAATACCGAACTCACTGCGTGTTTTGAAACAGCCAAATACAAGTATAATGTTTCTCCTAGGAGAGGTTTAGCCAGGAGTGAGGGCTGTGCTAGATATTGTTTTAGCTGTTGGAAGGCCTCCTCACATCCGTTGTCCAGTCGATCCCCTTTTGGGCCTTCTTGATGACTTTGAAGAAGGGGTCGCATTTGTCGGTCGCCCGAGAGATGAATCGGTTGAGCGCGGCGACCCTGCCTGTTAGACCTTGCACCTCTTTAATTGTTCTGGGGGATGTTAAATCTAGCACGGCTTGTATCTTCTGGGGGTTGGCTTCTATGCCTCGGGAGCTCACCATGTAACCTAGAAATTTCCTGAGGCCACTCCGAATGCACACTTCTCTGGATTAAGTCTTAAATTGTGTTTTC
Source organism: Zanthoxylum bungeanum (assembly GCA_019454045.1). Classification (NCBI taxonomy): domain Eukaryota; kingdom Viridiplantae; phylum Streptophyta; class Magnoliopsida; order Sapindales; family Rutaceae; genus Zanthoxylum; species Zanthoxylum bungeanum. Next base: position 45,928 of record SKCR01046748.1, read on the forward strand.
TCAGCAACTCGAAGGTTTTCTTTAGGTCAGTTACGTGATCTCTTGGTTCTCTGGACATTGTTATCATGTCGTCCACATATACCCACATTGAAGTGCCGATGAGTGGTTTGAAAGATTTTTTTACTAACCTTTGAAAACGTTGCCCCTGCGTTCTTCAGTCCGAAAGGCATTACTTTGTAGCAGTACAGTCCTTGATCGGTGATAAAAGTGTTTTTTTCTACTCATCTGCAGGATGCATCCTGACCTGATTGTATCCTAAGAAGGCATCCATGAAGCTTAGTAGTCCTTGGCAGGCAGTTGCGTCTACCAGTTGATCTATATTGGCAGAGGAAAGCTATCTTTTGGACACGCCTTATTGAGGTCGGTGAAATCTACACACATCCTCTATTTCCCATTGGACTTCTTTACCAATACTACGTTGACACCCACTCGGGGTATTTTACTTCTCTGATGAAGCCGGCTTTTAACAGTTTTTCCACCTCGGATGCCACCGCTCTGCACGTTCTTGATTGAAGATCTTCTCTTTTGTTTGACCGGTTTTAGTGACGGGTTTTTCTGTTAAGCGGTGATTGATGAATTTTGGTCAATCCCGGGCATTTCATTGTGTCCCCACGCGAAGATGTCGGGGTATTCCGTAGACATTCCAACAGGCCATTTTTTAGGGTTTCGTCCAAGTTTCCCCATATCTTTATGCCTTTTTTCGGTCCGAACAGTTTATTTCTTCTAACTCTTCAGCTGTTCTTAGCCGGGCAATTTTATCCGGGCGGGGACCTGGTTCATTCCTCTCGTTCTCGCCCCTCTGCCTCTTCTTGGTGCCTTCTTCAATGCAGAGGGTCTCTTGTGAGAGAGTGGCAAAACAGCTACGGGCTATCTTCTGACTCCCGCACACGATTCCAATCCCTTCCCGGGTGGGGAACTTTAGTTTTAAGTGATAGCAGGACATCGCAGCCTTTGTTTTCATCATAAAAGGTCGGCCGATAATGACTTGGTAATTGCTCAGGCAGTCCACCACAGTGAAGTTTACCATAACTGTCCGGGTCCTGGGGTGAGTTCCGATGGTTGTTGCCAGTTGTATTCTCCCCAGCGGGATGACCGTCGAGCCTCCAAAACCGTACATGGGGTGCCGTCATTAGTGGGTTACGTACTCCACTCCCAGGCTTTCTAAAGCTTTTTGGAGATTATGTCTACCGTGCTTCCGGGATCTACCAGGATTCTATCTACCTCTGTGCCGCTGATTGTAGCTTTGATTATTAGCGCATCGTCATGGGGCAAACTCACCCCTCGAGCGTCCTCGTCGGTGAACATTATGAGTACCGACCGACTTCCTCGTGGTATTGGGGATTTTTCCATTTCCAGCACTTCCGTCCCCTGTATTTGGCTATAGCTTTTTCTTGACCGGTTAGAGTCTCCGGCCAGTGTTTTCCCTCCTGCGATGATGTTCACATGCCGGCCTCGTGCCCTCTGTCTGGCAGCCATGGCCTCATGGTTGATATAATTATTTAGATACCCATTTCGGGCTAGGTCCTCCATCTGTTCCCGCAGATCCTTGCATTCGTCTGTTATGTGCCCCCTCAGATTATGATGTATGCAGTAAGATTTCTGGTTTCTTTTATCCGGGGGGAATCTCCCGAGGTCGGGTTCTATCAAGAGGCCTTTTTCCTGTATCTCCATGATGATTTGCCCTGATGGCTTGCTCAGGGGAATGTACGCTTCTTCTCGGACTACATGATTCACTTGGGTCACGAGCCCTCTTTCCTGATCTCTTCGAGGTATCGGTTTGAATTCTTTGGGTTTCGGATTGAATTTTTCGAATTCCCTGTCCGGTCGTCGGGGGGCCTCTATTCTTGTTGTTCTTTCTCGAATGGCTGTCCCCCTTCGGGAGATCTTTTCTTCGCTTTCTAACAAGACAAATTTCCGGCTACCTCTAGAGCGGTGGCATAATCTGGTGTGTCTTGGATTCTTAGGTGAGTCCATAGTCTTCCGACCCTTAGGCTCCTCCCTTTAAACTTTCCAGGGCCTCTTTGGACTCGTACCCTCCGACCTCGAGTACCATATTGTGATACCTTTCGATGAAAATTTTTAGGGGCTCGTCGTCTCCTTGTTTCATAAGCCTTAATTCTCCAATCGTCTTCTTGGGGACGCAGGCCCCTTTAAAGTGTCGAACGAACGACCTTTTGAGCTGTGTGAAGAGCTTCCGATGCTCCCGGGCTTCTGTACCATAGGATGGCGGGTCCACCTAGAGTTAGGGGGAACACTTTGCAGATGGTATCTCCTACCACTCCCTGGACTTCCATCAACAGGACAAGCTTTCGATGTGCGATTTCGGGTCAGAGTGGCCTTTGTAAGGTGCCATGGTCGGCATGTTGAATCGCTTTGGGAATTTTGCCGATTTTATTTCTTCCGTGAGGGGAGATTCCTCCTCACTGTCCGGGCATCACTTGCATCGGTCTTGAGGCCTACTCCCCACTTGGTCATCTCTTTTTTTAACCAAGACTTTATTTCACTGCTTGCGCCGCCATGTCGTATTATGTGCCCCTCTGTGCGTCTATTGCCCCGGGTTCGGTGTTCCTCATGCCTTGGAATTTCCCGTACACTTTCGCTATGCTCCCTATCCTCTCTTCTGGAGTCGCGGAGACTGTCATAGGAGGGATCCGGTGATGGTCTTCCTTCTTATTCTTCTTCCCACGTGTACTCTGTTTGTGAATCTTTTTCTACACCTACGGATTTTATCCCATAGGGGCCCCTCCTCCTGGGTCTATCGTCTTCACTTGTGTCTATCACATTTTTCCCTTCTGCTCTTTCACTTCTTCTTCGACTGGTTCCGACGTCTGGTCTCTCGTTGTTCGTTCCCTTCATTCTCTCCAGCCGATCCATCATGGATTTCATGCTTTCTTCCATCTTTTTCATCCAGTATGTTGCTGGACTCCCCCGAGATTGGATTTCCGCCTTCTGCCATTGTCTCTCTACGCGAACTGCTTTTTGTTGAGGTTCCCCACAGACGGCGCCAACTGTTGACGGCGGATTTTGGTCTCAGGGTAATATGGGAATATCACTCCCGAGGTAATCCTCCTTCAATAATGAATTTGTTTGGTTATGGGGGAAACCAAAGGCAAACTTAGCAGAAGGTAGATAATGCGCCAATCAAACAAGGAGTTTTAACGTGGTTCGGTGGATTTTTATCCGACCTACGTCCACGGACACAACAGGACTATTCTTTATTGCTGAAACTTGTATCTCTTGTGCTTTACAAGTTTAGCACAATGAGATTGATCTTGATTCTGATGCCATTTACACTTGCTCTACCCTTCTATTTATAATAGTGAAGAAATCAGATTCCTTCTAGTATGAGGATTCTTAGTTGAAAACATTCTCCTGTTCCCACAAGGATTCCTAATCAAATCTACATTTTTCCTTTATCCTTCTAGGACACTGTCTTCATCAGTATCTCTTATGAAGGTGGGATTGTCTTCTTATCCGTAAGGATATGGTGCCATTTTCCGGGACATGTCTTGCTGTATGGTCGGTCTTCATGAGGTCGGTCTGATGGTCTTTGAACTGAGAATGCTGCCCCCGATCTGATAATGCTCGGTTATTTCCCAAAGTGCTCAGCCTCTTATTGCGAAGTGTTTGGGCCCTTGCTGCTGGCTTTTCATGGGTCGGGTCGATATTAATGATCTCGCCCAGAAAGAATTACCCTTTTACCCTTGTCGTGCTGTTTTAAATATCATAGTGCCTGAAAACACCATCAACAATATATATACAATAAGATGTGTAATTTTATATATAGTATTATTAATCAAAAAAAAATCCAAATTCGTACTTGCAAAATGATGAATCACCCCCCATTAAAATGGACTTTGAATTTTTTAAAAAAACGACAAAACAGAAACAAAGCCCACATGATGTCATGCAACCGGTGCCATAAAAGCCATATCTTCCCAACCTCTTCCTCGCATAATTTAATTTATTCTCTTTCGTGTTCCAATGGGTTCTGGCTGCTCCGACGAGCCACTGACACGCCCGGCCGCGTCTCTTCCTCCAACAAGACATTAACAAAATATTCCACTGCGTCGTGGGATTCACACCCCATTGACGTATGAGAGATAATGGGTAATAGAACGGAACTATGGAGAGACACAGTAGAAAGTATTGTATAAGACACAATGAATTGTGTTGTGCAGAGATACAACAGAAGAGTACTATGCAGAGACACAATGATATGTGCTTTGCAGAGACATAATAGAAAAGTACTGTGCAGAGACACAGCCGACATGTCGACAAATATGATCAATCGGGACAAGTCAGAGCTGTGCAGAGATATAGTTGGGATAATTGTCAAATGACAATCGTTTTGGATGCAGCTGGATGGGGAGAATTGTTGATACTAGTTGCATGCATGCTGGTATGTATTGCCAACCACCATTGCAAGCATCCTGATAGGTTTAATTCGAGAAAAACCTACAAATCTCCAATTGTTAGCTAATAATTCGAGTGGAAGCTAACCAAACACTCCAAAACCTTTAAGAGAGCTATTTGTTGAAAATGATTGTTATTCTATAATGAATTCTTAGTACAACTTTTATAGCCAAGTGATGGCTTTACAAGAGTAACTAACTACTAACTAACTTTACTTAATCTTTCCTAACTAATGCAGCTAACTACCTAACTCTTGATATGTAACATTGCCTTCCCCATCAAAGGACCTTGTCCTCAAGGTCATAAAAGGATCAAAGAAATATATCCATCTTGAAGAAGGTTGTTAATCAATAGAAATTATTGAAACAGAGCATGCAGTTGCTGGTCTTGCAAGGAGCATAAGCGCATTAAAAGCTACCTCAGTAAATACCATTCCACAGGCCATGCAAGAGTGTAGTACAACAGATTCCTTGACTTGCGAATTGTAATATGGTTTCTACTGCCCATGGGTTTAGTCCATCGACTTCCAATATCATTCAAAGCTCCAACCAATGATGGGGAATTTCTATCAGCAATATCACCATGATCTAATTGACAATTCTCACCCTTTCTCCAAGTGTAAACTTCAGTTCTCGAAGTTAAAATTACTACTGATAAGCACCACAGACTAATTCTTCCACAAAATTCTTAGTAGCTTCCTTTTTACAATAGTAGGGAGCTTCCATCGGCCCTAGGATCCCTTAACTGATCAGAAACAGGGCTTCCCATTGTGTGTCACATGACCACTGGTAATGAGCGCAACAGTGAGATTGTGTCCACAAGCAACTTGACAAATTTGGGTTCTACAAGAGTAGCAACACAAGTGGGAACCAGTCTAGCATCTTTGTCATCATGCCTAAGACAATCTATATCTCCATCTGCCCATTTTTCATCCATTGGCAGTGCAACTATAATGATATCATTATCAGTTTCTCTGTGTGCCTGAATAAACCTCTCGTAATCCTTTCGGTACAAAAATGATCCCCATAAAGAACAAGAAATTCTAAAACATTATGTTCCTCAGACAGCCCTAAATATTGCCTTACAGCATCAGTTGTACCCTGAAACCAACTGGGATACTCTGGACTCCATTGGGCAGCAAGAACTTCAATAATTCCTTCATTCTTGTAACCACCCATGTTGCCAGCATACATCATGTGAGAGATAATATAGATCTTCAAAATGCTATCATTCAAACAATTGCTTACATGTATGTCAATCAGCCTGTAATTTGCTCCCAATGAAACAGCAAGCTTAGTCGTCTTCTTGGAAATTGGATACAACTGAGTCCCCCCCCCCTCCAAGTATAATTTCCAATACACTCTGAATTCGTCGTCGCTCTTTACACTTCTTAGCATCTGAGGACTCCTGTATACAGTATGTCCATAAAGAAACCAATTTTTTGAATGTATTCTTCTTTGGCATTTTCTCGAACAGCTTCCGCGCGTCTGCCATTTCTTCTTTCCTCAAGAAACTCTCAAGCTTCTACCTTTGAAACTCAACTAGGGCATGTAAATAGTGAGGGTTTTGTTGTTGTGTTACCAATTCCAATTGAGATAGCTTGAACCAATTTCCTTCATTTTAAACTTTCTTTTTGTATCTACAGCCTCGAGCTTATACATTGATGCATCTGGAAACACCTCCTTGATTTTGAGGCCAGAATCATTTCCTGCACCAGCGAAAGAACCATCCCCGTCCATGGTTTTCACCCAGCATCACCGCCAACTCCCTGGTACATCTTCGCAGTGAATGGTTTGCAGATGCCCTCCAGCTCTTCCATCTTGTCGTCAAATTCGTCTGCCTCAGCAACACAATTCAATTTGCCCCAGTCATTGAATTCTTGATCTTGGGTAGTGGCTTCTTGAAACATCTTATGGATCCCTTCTCTGCCCCTGTTTCTTGATATTAATCTTGTTCTTGTCACCGACGATCTTGTCCTCTCCAAGGTTGTTCAAATCGCCAAGATCATGGATTTCTTGATCGTTGATAATGGTTTGCTGTTTCTGATTTGTAGAGCTTCACCATGAGCAGACCCAAAAGAAGCTGGTTTAATGGCGCCCGACTCTAATTTTGTGATAAGATTTTGTAGCATTATTTTGATATTGCATAGTGATTCGTTGATATTGCGTAGTGATTCGTTGATGTTATCAAATGATTTCTCCATTGATAACCTCTCAATGAAAGCACCAATTGATAGGTTTAATTCGAGAAAAACCTACAAATCTCCAATTGTTAGCTAATAATTCGAGTGGAAGCTAACCAAACACTCCAAAACCTTTAAGAGAGCTATTTGTTGAAAATGATTGTTATTCTATAATGACTTCTTAGTACAACTTTTATAGCCAAGTGATGGCTTTACAAGAGTAACTAACTACTAACTAACTTTACTTAATCTTTCCTAACTAATTGCAGCTAACTACCTAACTCTTGTCCTCTCCATTGATAACCTCTCAATGAAAGCACCAATTGATAGGTTTAATTCGAGAAAAACCTACAAATCTCCAATTGTTAGCTAATAATTCGAGTGGAAGCTAACCAAACACTCCAAAACCTTTAAGAGAGCTATTTGTTGAAAATGATTGTTATTCTATAATGACTTCTTAGTACAACTTTTATAGCCAAGTGATGGCTTTATAAGAGTAACTAACTACTAACTAACTTTACTTAATCTTTCCTAACTAATTGCAGCTAACTACCTAACTCTTGATATGTAACACATCCGAACCACCTTTAGGTGGAGTTTGAAAAATGAGCAAACTTATAAAATAACTTAAGGTGGAAGACTATTCATTTGTTGACATTTGAGTCATTATTTTGACTATAACTTGAGAGCTAATTGAGAACCCAAATCATCACCAACAGTGTAAGCTCCAAGTAAGAGAGCTTAGAGAGTGTAGTTAGTGTATGAAGTTTTTTGTATAAGTTTTGTAATACTTGTAAATTCTATTCAAGTAGTATATAAAATATTTATTTTTCCTCATAAAACACTCTTCAGTGATCAGAAAATCACACCAAACATATATACCATATCCAAAAAAATTTAATGTTTTTGACAACAAATTTTATTAATATATGTTTATAAATTCTTAAATTATGTTTTTACTTATTTGATTATTTCTATTTTATTCCGTTAGACGTGTGTTTCTATTATTTTCATTATCATCCGAAATTATTGTTAAAGTAAGTTCAACACAAAATGCGGGCCAAAACTAGGGGTGTTCACGGGTCGGGTCGGATCAAATTTTTTAAAATTTTGTGAGACCCGATCGAATCGGGTCAAACAGGTTGGGAAACGCAGGTCGGGTCACGCGGAGGTGAAATCCGATCGGGTCGGCAAAAAAAATAATTTTTTTAAATGAATTAATTATTTTGAAATATAAATATTAGTTATTTTATATCCCGAAAATTATCATATATATAAAGTTTTAAGACAACAAAAGTAATAAATAAATGAAATAATAGTAAAAACTTAAAAAAAAACTAAAATTTTTAGAAATAATAAAATATTTAGAAAAATATTAAAAATATTATATGATCGGGTCGGGTTTTAAAGTCAAATCCGTGACTCAACCCACAAATTTGGATTGGGTCGGGTTGACCCCTCTAGAAAAATAACTAATTTCTTTTGAAACCAGAGCGGATCGGGTTGCGGGGTTGATCAGGAAATTTGAACACCCTAGCCCAAACTAATTATATATATATATGAAAAATAATTTTTTATTTGAGAAATTTGAGAAATTTTTTTTTTTTTGATTTTTAATATTGATGTACAATATAATGTGTAATTTTATATATAGTATTATTACTATAAAAAAAAAAAAAAATCCAAAATCGTACTTGTAAAAACGAATGAATCAACCCCCAACTAAAATGGGGATTTTTTTTTTAAAAAAAAACGACAAAACAGAAACAAAAAGCCACAAGATATCATGCAACCGGCGCCATTAAAGCCATATCTTCCTCCAATCCTCCCTCACATAATTTGATTTCTTCTCTTTCGTGTTCCAATGGGTTCCGGCTACTCCGACGAGCCACTGACGCCGGCCGGGCGTCTCTTCCTCCAGCAAGACATGAACACAATAATCCACTGCGTCGTGGGATTCAAGCACCCCATCGACGTACCCAAATCAAAGCACATAATCATGAACTCCGTTATGCTCCAGCATCCTAGGTTCCAAAGCCTCCTCATCAGAGACCAACGCGGGATCGAGCACTGGCGCAAAACCCATATCGACATCGACCGACACGTCGTCGAGGTCCGTAACTCCTCCTCCACCTCCGTCAACGACTACTTGGCCGACTTGTCGGTCAGCTCTCCGCTCTGCGAGGACAAACCCCTGTGGGAGATTCATATTTTGCTGGAGCAAAAATGCGCCGTGTTTCGGATCCATCACGCGTTGGGTGATGGGATTTCGTTGATGTCGATGCTGCTTGCGAGTTGCCGGCGGGTCGGTGATCCGGAGGCGCTACCGACCGTGGCCTCCGGAGGCGGAGGTGGGGGCGGGGGTGTGGGGAACTTGAGGGGTTTGTTGGTGGGGTTGTGAGGATGGTTTGTTTTTAGTTTGGTTTATGTTTTCGAATTGTTGATGAGGGCTTTGTGGGTTTGTGATCGGAATACGGGCGATTACGGCGGCGTTGGGGTGGAGCTGTGGCCCGGAAACTGGCGACGGCTAGTTTTCTTGATT
>SKCR01046749.1:0-56167 GCA_019454045.1 Zanthoxylum bungeanum
GATGAATAACCACCATCAACATTTGTCTCATAGTTCTCGGTATCAACGAGTCAGTGAGTTGATGCTGGGAACTTTATAAAAGATGGCGGTGTAGACTGATCCAGTGTCCTTGGGTTGTTGGCCTCTTAGAGAATACTATATCACTTCAACTCTTTCTAGGTTCATCCTGCTCGGGACGGGCTGTTCTATATACTTCCAAAGATGCCCTTTTATGATGATTGTCTTTCTTTCATTGTCATTTGAAAAGGCACACCTAGGGTTTCCTAATGGTCTCTAAAAATATGTAATGGCATAATGGTCTTCCTTAAATGTTCACACATCCATCAAATCCTTTTTTGCTTTGTCTCCCTAATGTGCCAAGTGTTACCCATCTGTGACTTTCACACCAAAACTCATGTGGTCGAAATGAACCGAGCTAGTGCCTCTCATCTGAGCCTTTAATTTAAATTTAATGGATGTGATCGACGTAACACATGTCATTAATCTGTTTCTCCCATTCCAAATTAACGATCAAGATTTGCCCGAGCAACCTATTTAAGGGCCACGCTCACTTTTTTCCTCACTTTTTCTAACTTTGTCTTCATCAAAACGCTCTCAACAAGAAATCAAGCACTCTCTGCAACTTTGAGCTCTCTTGACAACTTCATCTCTTCAATCTTCATCTACAAGTAAGTTCTCTTTGATATTTTTCTTTACTTTTTCGCACCAAGCATGCTTTTCATTCACAACTTATGCGTAATGAACATGATGAATGTACGTCTTGGATGATAACACAATCTGGGTTTTTTATGGGTTTATATGCGGTTTTGGGTTTAGATTATTGTTGTAAGGGTATACTTCTGGATTTATGATGTTGAATGAGTGTGCTTCTGGGTTTTACGATGATTTAGGCTCGGGTTGATAAGTTGGGTTGGTTTTCTGTGTTTGATTATCCTATTACTTGTAAATTCATTGTTTCACCATTGTTGGGATTTTTAGAGCTTTCTAAGGCTAGTCATTTGGTATAGATGACTTAGCACTAAATAACACAATGTCCAACTAACAAAAGACAATAGGCACATACTAGCATTATGAATGAGCCTATATAAATTGTAAACAATGATTATGTTAACTTTACTAATTGTACTCCTCAGGTCATCAATTACTATAAATGTCAGAATCTGACTCATACTCAGCAACTACCCTCGACGTTCTGCCTCATGACGTACCTACCCCGCACCCAACCGAGCCAACAACCATGGGGAGCTCAGGATTAGTAGGACCTAACGACTACGAAACCACTCCAACCCCTCAAATGAGGAAAACCAGTCATATTGTTAAAAACTATCACAACCAGAGCCGACCCCTCCCGTCTTAGAATTTGTCAATCTGGATATGGACAGAGTGTCTACCATCACTAGTGCTGAACTGGACCAAACTTTGTTCAAATCAGAGAAGCACACACACATTCTCCATTTTCTATTTGCTTTTTTTACCAACACTATGTTTTAGACCCAATCCGGGTACTTTACTTCTCTAATAAACCCGACCTACATCAATTTATCTACCTCTGTTGTAATGGCCTCATAGTGCTCCTGATTGAATATCATTTTCTTGTGTTTCACCACCTTATAATCCTAGTCTATTAACAGGCGATGACTGATGACCCAAGGATCTATCCCGAGACGCATGTCTTTATGACTCCATGTGAAAGACGTCTGTATACTATTTTATAAAGTCTATGTGCTTCCTCTTCAGACTCTGCTCCAGGCCGACCCTAAACTTGGCTATCTTCTCTGAACCAAAGAGCTCTACTGACTCTAGCTCCTCTCTCGCTCATTCATACTGAGTAAGGTCCTCGAGTCGGGGATCAACAGACTTTACCCCAACTGATTCCTTTTCCCTTTCCTGAATCTTCTACCCTGTGACATCATCAATACACAGGACCTCCTTAGATGTGGCTAAAAAATAACTCATCTCCATCTTTTGACTACCATAAACCACCGTGACCTCATCCCTAGTAGGGAATGGATGCCCTTGATTTCATCATGAAGGTTCTTCCCAAAATCATCTGGTAGTTACTTAAACATTCTATCATGGTGAAGTTCATCATAATTATACTAGTATTAGGGCTCGTTTTGATGGTCATTGTCTGTTGTACCCGACCAAGTAGGACGACAGTATGTCCCCTGAACCCTTACAATGGAGTTACGTCTTTAATCAATGTGGTGAACTCCACTCCTAGTCCATTCAAAGCCTCTTTGGATATGATGTCCATTGCACTCTCAAGGTCCACCAATATCATGTCTACCTCCGACTCACCAATCATGAGGGTAAATCACACCTTGATCATCCTTCTCGGTAAATATTATCGACACTGGTTTGGTTTTCTGAATCCTCGAGGCTCTCTCAGTAGTCATTATCTCAGGGTTATTGATTTGACAATAATTCTTTCTTGCTCGTTTTGAGTCCCCGGGCAATATTTTTCCCCCGGTTATGGTGAACATAGCCATTTACTCCCTTCATTGCCTTACTCTCATAGCCTCATGATCAATGCATTCCTTGAAGTCATTCCTCACTGGGTCCTCTACTTGCTCATGAAAATCTCTACAATTCTCAGTGTTATGTCCCCTTGTATTGTGATGCGTACAATAAGCCCTAGTATCCATCTTTTCCACCGGGAACCTTCTGTGGTCGAGCTCGGTCAACAAACCATTGTCTTGTATTGCGCGAGCTATTTACGACACAGTATATGTCATACCCCAGGTACCAAGTGCGACCTATATCAGAGGCCTCCCCTCGGGTGCCGACCCTAAATCCTTGGCCTAAATTTTGTCGCCTCGAGCATGGTCCTCTCCATCCACTACCAGTATCTTGATATGTTTTCCTACCTCAGTTTTTCTTCACCCGAGAAACTCCCAATCGGGATATCTTTTCATCTTACTTCAACAATAAAAACCTATTAGCATATTCCAATGTTTTCGTATAATCTAGTACTTCTCGAATCCTAAGGTGGGACAGGAGACACGTACTTCCCGACCTCTAATACCGAGTGGTATTTTTCGATGAAGCTTTTTAGTAACTCGTCATCACGATAGGTCGTTGTCCTCAGTGACCCAACCGTCTTCCTTGGTGCCCATGCCACTTTGAAATGGAGCACGAATGACTTTTTTACCTGTGAAAAGCTACTAGTACTCCAAGGAGTCAGATTTCTAACCATAATTTGGCCGGTCCTCCCAAGGTTAGCAGGAATACCTTACAGACCATCTCCCCGACCATGCCTTGAATCTCCATGAGTAAAATAAATTTTTCGACATATGACTTGGGGTATGTGTTACCCTTGTAGAAGTCCATCGCATGCATTGAGAACCTCATCAGGAACTCCACTTCCAGCACCTCCTTGGTGAAAGGGGACACTGTCTCTACATCTTGATCATCTAGAGCACCCCCTCGCATGCTCATCTCCCATCTTTTCATTTCCTTCTAGAACCGGTCCCTAAAGTGGCTCTCAGTGTTCTCATGCTCTCGAGTAAGGCTTCTTCAGACTCGTTCCTCCGAGCATGATATCTCATACCACTTGGAATTATATGCCATCGTTCCTAATAACGTTCTAGGTCACTTTCCCCAAAGCAAGGGCTGTTATTGGATGATTCTGGGGTCTGCCTATCGTCATGTTTCTCTCCAGGCCCCTCCATTGGCGTAGCACTAGCCAAAACTACTAATCTCATCTTGTGGGAGTTTTTTCTCCCGATTTCTCTACCCCTTTTCTACTCCGGCTAGTCATTTCCCACTGAAAATCTTTTCTCTCTTTCTACTGGGCCCCGCTTGTCTCTGTTCTTATGTAGTCCTCTCTAACTTCTCGATCTTCTCCATCATGATTTTCATTAAGGCATAGGTTGTCTCCATTTCTTTTCGGGAAATTTCCCTTTTCAATCACAAGTTCTCTTCCATATTTTCCATCCACTCCTCCATTAAGGCCTCTGGAGCTTTATGATTCTTATCTCATGCCATCATCTTAGTGTGTTGTATTGTTCCCCACAGACAGCGCCAACTGTTGACTGTTGCTTTTCGTTCCAATGGAAATTAACCCTTCGAACAAACCTCCCGCAGTAATGAATTTGTTTGGTTGTTTGGGAACCAAAGCAAACTTAGCAAGCTGAAAAATAAGTCACAGAGTTTACATGGTTTAGCGGAGAGTGTCTCATATCTACATCCACGAGAGAAAGTAGATGTATTTTATTACTATTCGGGGTCAAGACCGACCCGAGCTATAATGGAGAAATGAACTCATAAAGTGATAAAACGCATCGGGCCGTACATAAGCCTGGTATAATTCTCTCAATAGGTCGGGTGACTGAATATCTTTCTCTCTCTATTACAAGTTCTTAAGCTTTAGTTTTTTACAAGTCACGAGATGTAAATTTTGCTACCCTTTATATCTAAGAGTTCAACCCATTTATATAGGCTTCCAATTTCACTACTTCACCGCCTCTAACATCATCTCATGTCACATTGTCATCATTACAGCCACAATTCTCCTCAACTACCATTAGATTGGCCAATCAGATCAAGCCCTTTAATTGTTACTAGACCAGGCCAAGGTTTCGGTTCTGAACCAGAACTTTACTGGTTCCAACCGATTCCGAAAACCGGTTCGGTTAGTGTTCTGACCCTAACGAAATCGGTTGGAACCACTGGAATCGAACCTTAAAATTATTTTCCATATTTTTTTTTTAAAAAAATTAATAATAATTTTCAGAGAAATAGTAATGAGATTTAAAATTTCAATATTAAAACATGAATGCCCACACCCACATCAATTTTATAACCAACTCTTGGTTATTGATTTCTTCATATAAGTGATATGGTTCACAATAGCCAAGTAACAAATATCTCACATCGCTTATATGAAGAAATCACTAGCCAAGAGTTGGCAATAAAAAGGATTCTATGTTAAAAAGTTTTTAAAAAAGAATTCTATAAAAATGATGTGATAGTCTGAAAAAATATTATGATTAAAGGGTCGTTTTAGTATAGAATTTTTTCCATTTTTTAAAATTTATTATTAAAATTTTAAAAAAAAATCGGAAGGGGAACCGTAACCGATCCTGAACCGTACGGTTCAGTTCTCGGTTCTCGATTCCATAATAGTGTGGAACCGGAACCGAACCAAAATTATCTGGTTCGGTTCCGTTCCACACTTGTGGAACGGGGAACCGTTCGATTTGGTTCCGATTCGGAACCAAACCGAACCGTTGGCTGGCTCTAATTGTTACTGCACCAGCATGTGGCGGCTCTGCTCTGCCACTGCACCGACTTATGATGGATGGCAGGGGATACTTCTAATGAAATTGTTGTTTTTCACAGTCATCATTAGCCTTCTAGAAGCTTATCTTCTCACCTATGACATACGTCACATTACTATAATACAGGTCGGCCTGTGATCCCATCTTCGTTCCTCGAGTCGGCATACTGAATCAGATGATACTATCAAAGCATTTAGCTCTCTCAACCAGATCAGGTTGACACATAGGGACCTCATCACGTCAGTTTCAACGAATACCAATAGAACCCAAATCAACACCCTTTATGTGGTCGGGTTGGTATACCAACTTGTTTCATCATCAATAAGTTCTTCCCTTGAGAGAATTCCTCTGGATCATGTGGTTGGATCTCTCCGGACTTTTGGGCCCTGATCATCCATTTTAGCTAAGAACAATACTCATTCTACCCCTTCTCAGTATTTTAACCTTTATCAGGATGAAAAACCACCATTAGCAAAATATATTAGAGCGTAAACTTTTTTCCCTCATTAGATTATATTTCATTAATTTCAAATTCCATTCAACCCAGCAGTCATTTTGTACTTATGTTTAACTTTGTATGATCATCTTGCCTTGAACCAAATTTATTGGATATTTTTATAATTTTATAACAAAGTTTTCTTATTACACGGCCAATGGTATCTTTTCTATCATATTTGATTTTCGAATTGAAACTTAATCTTTTAATTTAATTTGAAATCATATTCAGATTCAATATAGTATCTATGTATCAGGGTTGATCTTGATATTCTCGGGATCAATATCACTTTTATATTTTCAATCACGTCATATTTTCGGATCACATTACCCCTAGAAATTTATAATACTCAAAACACTACTCCATTTCAATCCAACAATACTACATAATCTCATTTTCCCTTCTATTATCTCTCTCTTTCATCCAATATTGTAATCATTTAAGATATGATAAACATATAACAATTTGGAGAGTAAAAACTCAAAGTTAATAGTAATGTAATAAATTATGGTTTTTATATTAAGTATTTTTTTTTTTTTTTCAAAGGATTGTTGTTGATTATTTAATATAATAAATTAATAAATCAGAAAATGGTTAGAATTCAAAAAAAATAATAATTGAATCCTAACTTGACGAAACCCTGAAAAATGTGTGTTGGGGTGTAGCTTTCAAGAATGGATAGCCATTTTAGGTCGATTGCATGGGTGGGCGCCCACTGCAGTCATCTGAGATGGCTATGAGCCATTCTTGATAATCCACACCCATCTTAATACTCCCAAATCTCGTATCGAACACAACCAAAGCTTTGAAAACTTAATGAAACACATCATATATACACAATCATGAAATGAAAAACTTGTAACGCAAGGTTGTTCTTGGTCTAGTATCCTACTATCCTTGATGCTCAATGTCTTTTTTTTTTGCATTTTTTTGCATTTTTTTTTTGCATTTATAGAAGAATATTTTAATAAAAAATATGGGATTATTGATCATTAGTTATTTGAAGGTTATAAAAAAATGGGGTATCTGCCATAGCCTGGGCTCTAATTTAAAGTGCCATTATTTTCCTATATATAAATATATATTTGTTTTTTAAATCAATTCAAGTCTAAAATATTTTATTGGTTGAGGAAAAATTGATTTCAGAGTTGTTAAAACAATCAAAAATTTCTTGTCTGCCACCACCGTTTCCATATGTTAGTTTCATGTATATCAGCAATATATCAGCAACTTCTGTAACAAAACAAATTCAATTGAGTTGTAATAAAGGTTGAAGATCTCGGTGTAATTGGACAAGTATTTGGACAACATCAGATAGAGATATTAAACCGATATTCACTCTTTTGGCCGTTCCATATGATTTGGATTTCCAATTAACATGAGGTTAATGTTATTGGAAAGTAAACTCAAAAACGATCGCGTACATATAAAAAACACATATTTTGGATAAAGGACGAGAAAATTACAAGCGTTTTAATTTGAATTTCAAAACCAGTCAACGACGTGCATTCATGTTATATTTGTCTGAGCATTCTAACGTCTGGAGGCAGAAACTTTACGTTTGAGGCACGTTTAAGGAGAGATCTAATACCTGTGTATAAGTGGATTATTTTGGATGGTTTTAAAGCTAGTATTGTACAAGAAAAGCCTATTTTTACTCTACCTGTTTAAACAATCACTTAGCATTTTTTAGAGCCATCAAATACTTTGTTTCTTCCTTCTTGACAATCAATCTAGAAGACTTTATTGATTTCATTGTCTTCTTTGTTTTGGTAAGATTTTTCTTGGGTAACCATCAGCATAAAAAACACACCTTAGCCCAATTTTCTAAGCCTTCAGAGTTTTAAAGGAGGAAGATTGGCAGTTAGAGTTCTGAAGTTGCGAGTTTGCAGGGTGATCCACTTAGAGATTTCAGAGGTTCTAAAGAAGACTGCTTGGTATGGACTCAAGTAGTTCTTCAGGTTATTACAGTCTATAAGTATTAGAGTTGACAGAGTTTCTGCTATAGGTCTTATATTATCACTATAGATTTTATAATTATAGTGGATTTTGACTGGTAACCTAGATACCCAGAGTGGTTTTTTACTCGCACGAGTTTTCCACTTCGTTAATAAAATTATTGGTGTTGATTTTATTTATTTGCTTTTGTTTATTTGCATTGATTTATAATTATTAGACTTGAGGGTGTTTGATGATTTTGTAAATCTATAGAAACAATAATTATGACTTATCTTAAATTATTGTGTTTAATTTCGCATAGGTTCAGAACCTTAGACTAAATTAGAATTTTCAATTGGTATCAGAGACTGATCTAGATCCTTGACTCTTAACTATTAATAGAAGCCAACCCTTGAATCATCCTTCTTTCTTTGATGGAACCGAGTATCCTCATTGGAAGTTTTACATGAGAGCGTTCCTCAAATCCTTATATGAGAGGGTGTAGAGGTCAGCAAAATGTGGGTGGAAACCTATTATGGTCACCGTTGATGGGGGTCTCTTCCTCTAAAGATAAACTGACTTGGACAATAAAGGAGTTTGAAGCGAGCAATATGAACAATAAAGCTATTAATGCATTCATGCTGTTGTTTGTGAGATAGACAAATATACATAGGATATCATTCAAACTATTCATGAAGGCACATTGTCAATTAAAATAATTCACTTGAATAGCTTGCTACTAGGTTTAAAGTTGATAGGATGAAAGATGATGAGTATTTTGCTAAATTTTATGTTGAGATTACAATATTGTTAACTCCGGCTTTAACCTAAGTAAGTCTATTCTTACAAATAGGATAGTTAGGAAAATCCTTAGATCCCCACCTGAACGATTTTTACTAAAGATCACAACCATCAAGGAATTCAATGACTTAAATTACCTTAAATTAGAGGAACTCGTAGGGAAACTTTAGGTTTATGGGAGACAACTTCTTGAACATAGAAATCCCAAGAACATAGTGATGAAAACCGCAAAGGAAATTACTCATGATCCATCTATTGATGATGATACTCTTACAGATGCTGACATGGCCATATTTTTGAAGAAGTGCAAGAAATTTCTTAAGTTGAAGAAGAATGGTTATGGCTCTGATAGGGATAGAGAGGACAAACCTATAGAGAGTAGTCATAATATGAGGGAGTCTAAATAGGACAATGGTAGCAAAGCTCGTACTATCCAATCCCATGAATGTGAAGAGTATGGGCATATTAGGTTTAAATGCTCCACATACCTAAAGTCTAAAGGTAAAAATATTATGGCAGCCTCACTTAGTGATTCAGAATGCGGCTATACTTCTAATAAGTCTCCTAAGTTTAAAATCAATTTCATTACTTTTAATGCTAGTGTGGTAGGTGAGAGAGAGGATAACACTAGTGATGTGGATGCTGGTTCAAAATTCTCTCAAGATGACTCTGTAGATGATGATGGTCTTCGGGTAGCATATATTGAAATGTTTAATGAGAGCCTCACTATCAAGAAGAAAAACATTAAGGTCAGTAATAGGCTGAAAGAAGCTGAGCTAAACAATAATGAAGTTCAAGCCAAGCTTGAGCTAAGCCTTTTAGTTATTGATGATCTTTATGAGAGGAATAAAGGATTAGTTGATAAGGTCAAATTCTTATAAGCTGGACTTGAAAATGCTAGAACCCAGTTGTCTATATTTTCTAGTATTAGTAAAAAGCTAGACCACATGTTGACGATTGGTATGCCTCATTGTGAGAAGAAATGATTAGGTTTTGTTGAGTCCGATTGTGACAAGGCGTCAACTTCTAAAACTTTATTTTTCACAGCTCAGTCCATGTCTACGCATGTTAAACTGACTCATTGATAAGTGCACGAATGTGTACTTAGAACACTGCTAACTCAGTTTTATTATCATATATTTTAATCTTAATTAGAGTCATTTTATTCTTTGTTAATAGGAAGCGATGGATCAAGGAGAATGGAGCAATTGAACATGTTTCAGAGTCTAACATACGTATCGGACGCACCTAGGAGCATCAGTCGCGCACTGAATTTAAAAAGGCTATAACTTTTACTTTAGAAAGAGTTACGAGACCCATAATATATCGATTTGCATCTACTCGAGGAGATCTAGTCAATTGTAGCATCCTTCATAGTTTCTGGCGCGTCTAGACGTGCGGGGCACGTCGTGACGTGAAACTGCGATTTCGGGATTTTGTGCTGTGTGTTTTTAATGCAATTTAGGGTTTCAAGACTTTTCTATATAAATCCAACTTCATCCTAAACCCTAGAGGAGGAGAAAATCAGAGAGAAACAGAGGAAAAAGACTCAAAAAGAGCCAAAAACACAATTCATAGAGTGGAAGAACGAAGAACTTCAAGGAAATCATGACGTCTCTCTGATCTATTCAGGCTGCATCTCTTTCTTTCATGAAGAACTAATCTCCTAGGCAAAGCTAAGGATGAACTCTTGTATTTTAATTTCTATATTTATTTTGTTGATTTCTGAAGTATCTTTTAACGTTTAATAAAATTGATGGTTGTTATTATTCATTATCATTCGATTTATCAGCCCAGAAATTGTGTTTTGTCAAATCCTATATAGATCCAGTCATGCTTTTTCAATGTGTGATTTGTGAAACCAGTAGTGACTGGTAAAGTTTTTTTATGTGTTGGTCTTCTGCTGCAATATTGTCTGAGGGTATATGTCGACGTTAGATAGCTCGTAATGATAACTTTTGTGTGTTGTTAACATAGAGAAAATAATCATTGATTGCCCTAGAATTTAATATGAGTACAATTGAATATCTTCCAATTGTTGGTTTGGGATGTGAAACCTTCAATTGTGTAATGAAAAGAATCAATAATTAAATACATGAGGTTGATACAAGAGGAATTCCTGATGCTTTGCTGTTTATCTCTACTGATAAAATCCTGCAACTTTTCATAATCTTTAGTTTAAATTACAAATTTAATCTTTTCTTTAATAAAGTTTTATTGTTAAACGTTTTTGCTTGAGTAAATTAGTTCCTGTAACTATCTCTCTGAGCAATAACCGCAAAACCAGGTAAGTAACTCATGCTTTGAAATACTTAAGAAATGTAACGTTGTTCGAGATTAGTAATATAATAAAGTTGTATATAGTTTTATATATATATATAAAGATGAATGTAGAAGAAGTAAGCAGATGTATGAGCAAAAAATAAGCATGATTCTATAAAAGTAAAGAGATACATATATAGGTATAAACCAGTATATATATATATACACACACACACACACACATAGATAGAGCATACGAATAAGGTAATGTTTATGAATATGAAAATTGTTGGACAATTATGACCCATAGCGTCACTATTTGTACAGATCATGGTGTTGTTGTACAAATTAACTATGTGACAAAGGAGATTGCACTCTTATCATTTGTGATTAGATCACCTAGATATATAAATGATGAGAGGTCTTTATGATTCGTTCCTGGATTGAGAATGATATGAGACAGTATCAGTCCACGAAAGATAAATCATTAAATATCCCTAGTCAGAGTATTATCGAGATTGGACATCGATAAATACGTAAAAGACTAGTATTACACTTGTGCGCGTTATGAGGGCATAACGGCATAATTCTCATATATTTGGGTATAGGATACTCATGCAAGTGTAGTAGGAGGTTGTGTTTCACCGATGGTACGGGAAACAGCTTCGCTCTGGATAGACCCCCTCGGAATTCCATTGGTAGTATGACTATGTGTCTATGGAAATCCGAAATCAGGGTAGGTGTATTTGGTCTTAACCTGAGACTTGCACCGCTAATACTTGCGACAATCAATATACTTTGGTTGCGGTCATTCAGGGCTTTAACAGGTTCTGTGTACGCCTATACTGGGTATATTGAGATTCGTAGTGTGTTGGGTGTGATGTCAAGACGAAAGTATCACTCCAGTCATAGTGGAGATGATGGTCACGTAAGATACGGGATTGGTTCTCTTAAATGCTGCAGCAATCGGGATAAAATGACAAGGTCAGGTTTATCCGATTAAAGAGACTAGTCACCAGACATCCGACATGTGCTTCGTACGGGGCAGACACATTTCTAGCCCCAGGCCTAGCACGTGATCATCCGATACTGGATAGAAATACGCAATACTATGTATACTACGCTTGATACAGATCCTTTAATCCTATAAGGATATTTCCGGAGAATTGGGTAGGCATGGCGCTTTGCTAGAGGCCAACCTTGTCTTCTAAATTGGTAAAATATAGTACGAGGTACGTACGTGTTCGGATAGTCCGCCGATCGAATTTACTGCCAACATATCCGGGGATCTCATGGGTCGCTTCCCAAAGATTCACCGATGATGTATGACTCGCACTCTAATTAATCTGGGATTAATTAGAAGAGAGGGAAAATTAATCTAGGATTAATTTCGGAAATATTTTATCTAGGATAAAATATCATTAAAGAGAGATAACGATTAATTTGGAATTAATCGATAAATTAATATATTCGATATATTAAACGAATTGGATTTCAACACGGAATTAAAATTAGATTTTAATTCGGGCAAACGAATTAATTTAGAATTAATTCGTTAGCGATGTGAATAGTAATTATGCTTGGCATGATTATTTAATTAAATTATCTTTAATTACGACGCAATGGATAAATCGTTAATTTGGAATTAACGAACCCGTGCCCGAGATTATTTGCGAGCGCATTCGCATTTTGAATTCGAGTGCGGCACGCAAGTCAAATCAAGCGTCAAATCATTAGTCGCATCAAACGTCAAATCGCTAGTCGTTTCAAGCGTCAAATCACTTGTCACTTTGAGTGATATGCTTGACATCTTGATTGATTAAGTGATGTGACAAGTTATCACTTGAGTGATTGATGGGACTTGATTGAAGTGGTTGATGGCTTTATTTGTTTGACTTTATTAAAGCCAAATGCTTTTGGTATATGTTTGAAAATCCATTACCAAAAATCACAACACTTTTTATCTCTCTCTTTTCTCCATCTCTCCTCACTTTTCTCACCTCTTCCTCACGCCCAAGGGGCTCCAAAACCTTCTGTTTTCTGCTGTAAAACCGTGAGCAGTGAGGGGAGAAATATCTTGATTTTGTGGCAAAATCGGAGGTGCTAGCACACTACAAAGTCATGCGAAGGTGATAGGGAAGTCTACCCATGAGCCGAGAATCGTTCGACGAAGCTTGGAGCTTGTTCGAGGAGCTCAAAAATAGAAAATGGAGGGTTGTGAACTACCACTGCCGTGAGCAGTGAAGATGGGCAGAAAGTTGATTTTGTTCTTCTCCGCGTCGCTCAACCGATCGATATAAGTATTCCACAACTTCTCGATTGTTATTCACACATGTTTTCATGCTTATTATTGATCTTGGGACCTTAATAGAAACCAACAAAAATGTGACGTGAAATCATGGCGTAACTATAAACATGAAAACGTGAACTGAACTATCAATATGAAAACGTGATGTGACATTGATATGAAAATATGGCTTGAAAACGTGGTTTAGCTTGCAAATATGAACACATGAAAAGATCATTGAAAAATACCAAGGGAAAAATACATAATATGAAAGTTTTAGATCTATGTCCAAACTTTCCAATAGTCCAAAGATCACTAAAAAATAGAGATTTGTAGCTCACGTTATGCCAAAATACCAAGGACTGTCATGAATGTAATTAAAATAAATATGTTCTGAAACTGTAAAAATTACACATGGTTTTTGAAAAAAATCCACAAACACGAACTCCTTCATGCATGATTTTATGTTAAATAATATTTCACACGTGTAGGAAATAACCATCGTGATCTGTTCGTGGTAACCAAGGTGTTACATTCTCCCCCCTTAAATGGGATTTTCCACTTAATCCGAACCTGAGTTATGCACCTATCACATGTAATGGATTCTATCTACATCAGTTAAAGAACTTACTTGGAGCCGATGGAACTTACTTCAGTCATTGACGCTTATGACCTTGATCGAATGCCATCTTTGTCACATCCCAGTTTCCCAAGACATGATTGGCAGAAAACAGAGTTACCATATCCTTGAGCCTCATGACTTACGCGTGTATAACCTGACTATTCTTGACTTATACATGCCTAACATGATGTGAGTTGTTCATGTTTTAAACTTAAATGTACGTACATGAGCAACGTGATGTGATCTGATTTATGTCTTGTACTTGAGCTACACATACTCACATTAACTTATAAATTTATTCTAATCATATATATTCTAACTCTATATCATGATTCCATCCTAAACATTTGTGATTACTATGCATGGATTACATGGGTTACCTATTACACTTCCGTTGCGCCTTTCTGATCTAACTTAACTATGATCAACACATGCATGACATGACATGAACTACATCTTGACTTGTACTATGTTATACCTATATACATCATTACACATGAAATGCTTAAAACTTAATTATCCTAACTTGAATTACACAAGAAATATACTAAAATAACATGAATTATACGTGGATATAAACTGGCCCAATGGCCTGACATGACTTAAATGTACATAACTGAACCTTGATGATTGACACTTGATGACGACATCTGATAGTTGACCCTAATAATCGTAGCTGGTGTCCATCGTCTCCCAAGCTTGTCCTCAAATACATACATGAAATGCCTATGAAACTTAAAATTAAAAGAGTAAGTTGTACGAATGACTTAGTAAGTAAACGTAAGAACATAAAATAACATACTGACATAAACGTAATTAACTAAAAAATTACATTAAATCTGAATCGTGAAACATAACGAAACTAACATATATATATATATATATATATATATATATACGTAAAATTATATCATGATCGGAGAACCTGTAACATAACTGGAAGTTGGAACATGATAACATGAATGCAACATAAAACTGAAAACATGTCATGACCTGGTAGCCACGACATGACTTGTATGTCAATAAAAAATTGAAATTTGAAAACTTAACTTGGAAAACATAAACATAATGCAAAATGAAAATTCTGGCATGAAACTAAAACATGTCAAATGGAAACATGACATGACTGTAGAGTGTACAAGAATAATCTGAACAGATAACATGACTGAAAATATAACGTCAATTAAAAATAATGTCAACTGACTAAAATCTGTAAAACTTATATCGAAATCATGAGCTGTATTATATAAATCTTAAACATAATTGAAAATATATCGTATATTGAAACCATGAACATGAACTAAAATCATGAATGTGTCCTGAAAAAATCACAGGTATGGTAACTTGGGGCCATGAAACCTACTTAGTGATACCTAACACTACGTAAGCATGGGAACATGAACATGAACATGAATAAGTCTATGGGATGATCACAGCCCCATGAGGCATAGTGGGCGAACTTGAGACGACAAACATAAAGGGACATCACTTTACTGGTTTTTTGAAAATTGAGTTGTAAAATTGTACTGAATTTTTGTAAAATTGTATTGTATCTTATAAAGCTGAACTTGAAAATATGTGTATAGCATGAAAACATGCACTTGTAACTTGAGGACATGAAAACGTGACGTGAAATCATGGCATAACTAGTAAATATGAAAATGTTTCGTGAAATCATGGCGTAACTAGTAAACATGAAAATGTGAACTGAACTGTAAACATGGAAAATATGACATGACATGGACATGAAAACATGGCCTAAAAATGTGATTTGTCTTGCGAATATGAAAACGTGATATAATAACATGGCACGAACTGTAACATGAAAATGCGACCTGAAAGTAATTTTATACCAGTACTTATAAAATAACAAGTATACCTGAAACTTGTATTTTAATAATTTGCATACATGAACTTGTATAAATGGATTTGTACTTGCATAAAAGCTTGTATCCTTGAACTTGTAAAACTAACACATATACTTGAAACTCTAATAATTTGCATACATGAACTTGTATAATGGATTTGTACTTGCATAAAAGCTTGTATCCTTGAACTTGTAAAACTAACACATATACTTGAAACTCATTTCAAATATATATATATATATATATTATATATTATATATATATACATACATACACACACTTATATCATAAACTTATAAAATTGACATGAGTAATGTCTTGATTCATAAAACTTGAATCTACAGGAACATAAGTAAATCTCATAAAATTGGAACATAGAAAATGACTTGAAACATAACCTAAACAACTTGCATAAACATAGTAAAACTCGAGTCTTGTTCTTATTCATGACATGCAACACTTCTTGAATGACACCGACTTGATTGAACATAACAAATGTTGAAATGTAAGACTTGAACTTGAAAGACGTAACATGAACATGAAATACATAATTGAAAACAACTTGGATATCTTATCTTAGACCCACACAACTTCAAAGCATGCAAACTCAACTTGAACTTGAAATCATGAAACTAAAGCTTATAAACTTAAGATCATGAAATATCTGAGCATATGAAATTAACTTGAAATTTAATAGCTTGAAATATATATTTAATGAAAGAATCCTTAAACTTGAAATAAAGTATTGTATTAATATACCTATTACATAATTTGCAACACCTAAGCTAGAATAACTTAGTTTTTAAATGACATATTTTGAACATGAATAACATCATATGTACATGTAAGATATGTTGGGATTTATGTCCTACAGCTTCATGTATTGTAAACGGAATTGATTATTGTAATAATAATAAATGCATTATTCATTTTATCAAAGTTGTTTGATTTATATCGCATATTGTCTAATTGTCTTGTTTATCTTTATTACTATTGTACCTTCAGACTTAGTGTATGTTTAATGCACAAGAGGATTTAAGTCTGAAATTAGTAATCTAAATAGTCCATAGAGAGCAAACAAAATAGGTATTTTGTTTGTGGTTTATCTATAGCTGCGGTTCATTCTTTTCTTGTATGATGATCTTGATCCGGGATCGTTCATGTAGTTACATGGAAATGGAGGCACCTTGTATGATGAGATCACATAGGACTTGACTTAGATAAATACGAATTTCTTTTAATATCCGTTAACCGAAAAATTCATTTTATCTAATAGATGGTCATATATGGATTCGATCTTAATCCTGAGTGTACTACGAACTCCTGCATGACAGGCTATGTCCTTTGATTTACTATGGTGAGGTTGGTGTTGCATTCCCAGCCAATAACTATGTATTTTGGGGATATATTTTGGTGTGTAGTTAGGAATATTTTACATAGATATGGAATTCACTTCTTCTTAAGAGAAGCAGATGAATATATCTTTTAAGTGTTGATTCGGGACATGAATAATTTAAGCGCTCAACTTTACTATTACGAATAGAAAGTTTTATATTCATAAATTGTTATGAATTAATTGTTCATTATAGAATCAATGGTTCTTAGAGACAAAATATTTAGAGGGGTTTTAACGGACTTTTGACCCGGCTCTATTTGTGAGATATTTGTTAAGGGCTATATCTATATGTAATGACTATATTAATGGACACCGAAGTTGTTCGGTTTATTTTATCCATCTACGGTAACGAGAGTTCAACTTCGAGTTTTTAGTGGAATAAAATGGAGTTAATAATTCGTAATATTTGGTTAAAGAGTTTAATTAATATTTCGAAATTATTGGAGCTCAGAACCGTAGGTCCATTTGGTCCCCGTGCTAGCTCGATTAACTGTAGCAAACCTAATATAATTAAATTGTCTACTAATATGCTCATTTTATATTTATATATTATTAATGAGATTAATAATATTTATTGTCACAAATGAAAACTAGGTTAAATTAGTTTAACTTAATGTTTTCTAGAATTTTTTGATTATGAGATAATCAAGATAGTAATAATTATGAGATAATTACTACAACATAATTGAAGGTAATTTATCATTATTGAGATGGTGATTTTTATTTACCTTGGAGATAAAACCATATGGCTTGTCATGCTCTCCAATTTATTATGTCTATTAGGTGGCTTGTATACACCTAATAGTTTTGTCATTAGCTAATCCATTTTATGCTTTGGTATGGCCTCCACATTTATATGTTTGCTATTGAAAGAAAGCATTAAATGCTTAATGACAAAGTCCTTATCTTTAACTTCTCATTTCTTGTGCTTTGGTATGGCATTC
This sequence comes from Zanthoxylum bungeanum, assembly GCA_019454045.1. Lineage (NCBI taxonomy): Eukaryota > Viridiplantae > Streptophyta > Magnoliopsida > Sapindales > Rutaceae > Zanthoxylum > Zanthoxylum bungeanum. Next base: position 17,900 of record SKCR01046749.1, read on the forward strand.
ATATTTTTTTTGTTTGCCATTGCAAGAATGCATTAGATGCTTAATGACAAGGTTAGTTGGCTTGTGTAAGAGAATATAATCTCTACCATTTCTCTCACTCCTAAGGTTAACATTTTGCAAACATTCACACAATTATTTTGAGAAAGATTTGAGAGAAGATAGAGAGAGTTCAAACATTCACAAGTGTTATGAGAGTGTTTGAACTTCCAAAGAGCCAAACACCATTGTGACATCCTAAATCTCTAAATAGTTTAGAGGTTTAATCTTTGTGAGTGAAGCCCACACTTCGGTTTGTTGGTTTCGAGTCATAGTTGGAAGATCGAGTGGTTTATCCAAGTGTTGGACATCAAAGGATTTATTTGGCTACTGCAACAAGGGAGAAGGCAAAGAAAATTTTAAAGATCCATATTGGACCCGATTCCATCATAAGCAACTTCTGCCACGCTAAGGAAAGTCATTTCTTACAATTGGAATCAGAGCTTAATGTTGAAAAGTGTTATTAATCCTTCTCATTTAAAGTTTCAAGTTTTAATAATTTATATGCGATATAAATTATTAGAATACATGTTGTAATAAGTAGGCACAATTAGATTCATGAGATGAATGGTTTTTAATGTTCATGTGATGAATGCTTACTTTGATTCATGTGATGAATGTATTACGTTGATCATTAATTTTTCCGGCTCTTATTTTTAATATTGGGAATGTAAGACCATAATTCTTTCAAGGGTTGTAAGTTCATTTCCTTTGTAATAAGTTCATTACATAACCCTATTTGTAACTTGGATGAGTCGATGTCGCAAAGGACTTTTGACGAATAAATTTTGCGAAGAACTCAACAACACTCCATGGAATAAGATTTGAAGACCAATGGATGTCTTGGATTTATTGTACTAATTAGATTAGTATTTAAAAAAAAATAAGAACTCGGTTAACGCAATTTATGGGTGTATGTAAAACTACCTTCAGACAGGCGTTCGAACACAACACGAATGAAACTCCACTGAATGAAAACGTTCGAACGCTCGTAAAACGCTACACAAACGTTTTCAGCCCAGACCTGGGAAAATATATGTGTTTTAAATTATTTATTAACATATTATATAGCCTATGGTGCCTACTCTTGCATTTTCACATGCCATAACATGTAGATATGCATGATATTCTAGTCATAAAATATGATTTTATGTAATTTAAAAGTTAAATAAGAATATGAGATGCATTCAAATAGACTAATAAGATTAATTGATTTAAAGTTTAAAAATTACGAATTCAAGTTTTAGAAACAAATGGACCTTATGAGTATTATTTCCTTGGTATATCGGATGGAAATTCGGATATAAATTTCATAGCCGATTCTGAATGGATGGTAATATGGCCTGCACTCGGATACAATACCACGTACCTTTGGAATAAATAATGTGTTTTTATCGATTAATTAGTTTAATGACATTTGGTCCGTTCGTTGAATTCTAAATTTTAAAACCTATTAATGGACTAATAATTTAAGAGTTAAGTTGATTATATAACTATAAAAACTTGATTAAATTAGTTTAATTAAGTTAAATGGTTAGTAGAGACTAATCGGAATTAGTGCATAAAATTTTAAGAGTTAAAATTGGTTAGATCACTAAATTATCAACTAGTATTAATAAGGTTATGACTTTAGCAGAGCATCATCTAAGATTCATAAGATACTAGTGAGATAAAAACCTTACACTTCAAAATAGTAAGTGGGATAGGGATATACCACAATATATCACACGATCTCCAATGTTATCCAGAAATGTGAGATTCAATAGGCTTCTCGAGGCGACTTTGCTTTCGTCCCCCTACGGATGGTGTCCTTTTTGGGTCAATATCAGGTTTGGATTTGAAAGGATAGAGACCCTAGATGTATCTAGTGATTTGACCTACCCTACGGCGGTACTTCACTAGTTAAGTCTAAGGGTTCTGAAATAATGGTTCACACTCACAAAGGAATGATTATGTTGTTAATCAAAGCTTCCTTGATCAAAAAAATGTAGTTGATTAATATAGGAATCAGAGTTATTTCAGATATATTAATCAATTGAGAATGTCTCAACCTATCATGCGAATACTTGACCTACCCTACGGCGGTACTTATTTGTGGGATGAAAGATAACCATGACATAGTAATTCTTTTAGGTTTCTAATTCAATATACATTGATCATGCATCATGTTTAATTTTATGCCTAAATATTTGACAATTTTAATATGCGACGAATGAAAGTTGAATATGCGTTTATTTTTTTTCAACCATGGCATATGCAATAATCTCTATTCTCAAACAACAATAAAAAATAACCGGGGATAATTATGTTAAATCAAAAAGTGACATAAATGTTATCTTGGTCCGCAAAGACCTTAAATTTATCATCATGTAGGAATGTCATCCTGAGCCAGCGCCAAAATCCTGGCAGAGCTGCATGAAATATCTATAAAAATTGGATTAAAGATGATGAGAAAGCTCATAGCTATTTGATAGCATCCATGTCTGAGGTTCTTGCTGCACAGTATGAGCCTATAGCGACTGCATCAATGATTATGCAGTCATTACAGAACTTGTTTGGGCAAACTTCAGACCGGCAACAACATGAGGCAATAGTTTCAATATTGACCGCTAGAATGAAGGAAGACACATCAGTTCGAGACCATATGTTAAGGACGATGTCACATCTCATTATGGCTGAAACCCATGGTGCACGTATCAATGTGTGAAGCCAGGTGACAATGATCATGGAAACCATTTCGAAGAGTTTTCTGCAGTTTAAAAGCAACTTTTCTATGAATAAGTTGACTTTTACATTGACTGGACTACTAAATGCGCTCACCAATTACGAGCCTGTTATGAATGGTCCTCGTAGGTTCAATGCCGAGGCAAATATTACCGAATCTTCTAAATCTGCAAAGAAGAAGAAGAAAGGCAAATGGAAGGCAAAGGCAAAAATAATGAAAAATAAGAACAACAAAAGCTCCAAAGGAACCAATGCCAAAGGAAAATGTTTCCATTGTGAAAAACAAGGGTATTGGAAAAGGAATTCTCTAAAATACCTTGCATAGCTTAAAGAGAAAAAGAATACAGGTGCATATGATTTACTTGTCATTGAGTGTCTTTTGGTGAAGGATGATAAATCCATATGGATTGTTGATTCTGGTGCCACTAACCATGTTTGTTGTTCTTTGCAGCTACTGGACTCATGGAGGGACCTTGCTGAAGGTAGCTTTACCATGAGAGTTGGGACAGAGGATTCTGTTTCAGCAAAAGCAGTGGGAGATTCCAAGTTAAACTTTAATAATAGTTATTTATATTTAAATGGTGTGCTATATATTCTAGTTTTCACAGGAATTTGATTTCTGTAATAAAACTTATGGAAAGTGGTTTTTCTATTTCATTTAATAATAAGTCAGTTATTATTAGTAGAAATGGATTAAAGATATGCACAAGAAACTCTGAAAATAATATATATGTATTAAGGTCATTAATGCATGAATCATTGCTTAATACTAAAATATTTAAGATTGAAAGATCTAAAACTAAACGGAAAAAGATTTCTGATGATGATATATATTTATGGTACCTTATACTTAACACTTTAACCTTGACAGGATAAATAGGCTAATTAAGAACAGAGCTTTAAATCGGTTAAAACTCAGAACTTTACTTGTCTGTAAATATTGTCTATAAGGCAAAATGACCAAGAGACCTTTCACTGGAAAAGAGATAAAAGCTAAATAAACACTTGAACTAATACATTCGGATGTTTGCAGACCGATGAATGTAAAAGTACGAGGTGGTTTTGAATACCTCGTCACTTTCATTGACTATTATTCTATATATGGGTATGTTTACCTAATGCAGCACAAGTCAGATACATTTGAAAATTTCAAAGAGTATCGTGCTGAGGTTGAGAACCAGTTAGGTAAAAGCATCAAAATTCTACGATCAGATAGTGGAGGAGAATGCCTTGATAGAGATTTCGAGGAATTCTTAGTTGAGCATGGAATTATTTCACAGCTCACAGCACCTGGAACACCACAATAAAATGGTGTTGTAGAAAGGATAAATCGGACCCTACTAAACATGATGAGATCAATATTTAGTTATATCACTCTACCTAGTTCATTTTGGGGGTATGCATTACAAACAGTAATATATATCCTGAATGTAGTTTCTTCTAAGTTTATTCCTAAGCCTCCCTTAGAGTTATGGAATGGTCGTAAAGCTAGTTTACGACATTTTCGTATATGGGGGCGTCCGGTACATGCGTAAAAAAACAAGACTACTAAGTTGGAACCTCTTTCACAGGTGTGCCTATTTGTAGGCTATATTAATGAAACTAATGGTGAATTCTTTTATAGTCCATAAAATAATAAAGGATTTGTGTCGACAAATGCTACATTTCTTAAGGAGGACTATATGAGAGAGTTTAAACCTCGAAGTATAGTGTTATTTGAGGAGTTACTTGCTAGTACGACCAGTACACCATTGTCAAATGTTGACAAAAATATAACACCTTCTACATCTGAAAGTCGGATGCAAGTTTATCAGGATATCATACCACCTAGACGGAGTGGGAGGGTTGTGAGACAACCTGAACACTATCTAGGAAATGGTGAGGTGAAAGTTGTTGCATCTTGTGATGGTATAGATGATCCATTGACCTATCATAGTACAATGGAAGATATTGATAAAGAGGAATGGCTCAAAGCCATGAACCTCAAGATGGATTCTATGTTCTCTAACTCAGTTTAGGAACTTGTAGACCAACCCGATGGAGTAAAACCCATAGTTTACAAGTGGATCTACAAGAGAAAAAAAGGAATAGGTGGAAAAGTACAGACTTTCAAGGCTAGGTTAGTGGCAAAGGGTTATACCCAAAAAGAGGGAGTTGACTATGAAGAAACTTTCTCACCAGTAGCCATGCTTAAATCCATCAGAATTCTACTTTCCATTGTCACATATTATGAATATGAGATTTGACAAATGGATGTCAAGACTGTATTCTTGAATGGAAATCTTGATAAGAGTATCTATATGGTATAACCAGAGGAGTTCATTACCCAAGGTCAAGAGCAAAAAGTTTACAAGTTGCAAATGTCTATTTATGGACTTAAGCAAGCATCTAGATCTTGGAACATAAGGTTTGATACAACGATGAAGTCTTATAACTTTGAGCAGAACATCGATAAGCCTTGTGTCTGTAGGAAACTGTGTCCTTTTGTGCAGCAGAAGTTGCTTATGGTGGCACCGGGTCCGGTATGGATCTTCAAAATTTTCTTTGCCTTCTCCCTTTGTTGTAGTAGCCAAGATCAATCATTTATTGTCCTACACTTGGAGCAACCACTCGATCTTCCGAACTATGACTAGAAAGTAACAAATCGAAGTGTAGGCTTCACTCACAAGATTAAACTCTAAACAATTTAGAGAATCAAGATTTCACAATAGGTGTTTGGCTTTAGGAATTTCAAATACTCTCACAACATTTGTGAATATTTGAAGTTTTTATCTCTTTTCTCTCAAATCTTTCTCACAAAAATTGTGTGAATGTTTTCAAAGCGTTAACCTTAGGAAGTCAGAGAAATGGTAGAGATTATATTCTCTTACACAAGCCAACTAACCTTGTCATTAAGCATCTAATGCTTTCTTGCAATGGCTAACACAAAAATGTGAATGTCATACCAAAGCATAAGAAATATTAAGTTAAAGATAATGGCTTTGTCATTAAGCATTCAATGCTTTCTTTCAATGGCAAACACATAAATATGTAGGCCATACCAAAGCATGTAATGCATTAATTAAGGACAAAACTATTAGACATAATTGCTTGGATGACATGGTAAGTCATATGGCTTTGTCTCCCATGGTAAATAAAAATCAATATATTAATAATGATTTATATACCTTCAATTATGTTGTAGTAATTATCTCATAATTATTACTAACTTGATTATCTCATAATCAAAGAATTCTAGAAAATATTAAGTTAAACTAATTTAACATAGTTTTCATTTGTGACAATAAATATTATTAATCTCATTAATAATATATAAATAAATATAATGTGAGCATATAATTAGACAATCTAATTATATTAGGTTTACTACAATTAATCGAGCTAGCACGGGGACCAAATGGGCCTACGGTTCCGAGCTCCAATACTTTCGAAATATTAATTAAACTCTTTAATCAAATATTATGAATTATTAACTCCAAGTTATTCCACTAAAAACTCGAAGTTGAACTCTCGTTACCATAGATGGATTAAATAAACCGAACAAGTTTGGTGTATATTTGATATAGTTATTACATTTGGATATAGCCTTTCACGAATATCTCATAAATAGAGTCGGGTCTAAAGTCCGTTAAAAATATTCTATCTCTTAAACACTATTGATTCTATAATGAACAATTAATTCATAACAATTATAAATATAAACCTTTCTATTCCTAATAGAAAAGTTGAGCGCTCAAATTGTTCAAGTCCCTAATCAACTCTTAAAAAATATATTCTTCTGCTTCTCGTAAGAATGAGTGAATTCCATATCTATGTAAAACATTCCCAGCTACACAACAAACCATAGGTTTCTTGAGACATTGCTAACAGTCGTTTCTTACGATCTCGAATGATCTAGATCCCAAGTACATATCTTACATCTCTCAAATCTTTCATTTGGAATTGATTAGCTACCAGATTTTCACGTCTGATAATATCTTTACATCATTCCCAATGAGTAAAATATCATCAACGTATAACACAAAGAAAATCACATTCCCATCAATGATGTGCTTATAGACACAAGGCTCATTGATGTTCTGCTCAAAGTTATAAGACTTGATAGTAGTATCAAACCTTATGTTGTAAGATCTAGATGCTTGCTTAAGTCCATAAATTGACCTTAGTTCCATTTGGTTGTACCATATAGATACTCTTATCAAGATTTTCATTCAATAATGCAGTCTTGACATCCATTTGCCAAATCTCATATTCATAATATGCGATAATGGAAAGAAGAATCATGATGGATTTAAGCATGGCTACTGGCGAGAAAGTTTCTTCAAAATCAACTCCTTCTTTTTGGATATAACCCTTTACCACTAGCCTAGCCTTGAAAGTCTGTACTTTCTCATCTATTCCTCTTTTTCTCTTGTAGATCCACTTGCAACCTAGGGTTTTACTCCATCAGGTTGGTCTACAAGTTCCCAAACTGAGTTAGAGTACATAGACTCCATCTTGAGGTTCATGGCTTTGAGCCATTCATCTTTAACAATATCTTCCATTGCACTATGATAGGTCAATGGATCATATATACCATCACAAGATGTAATAACTTTCACCTCACTATTTCCTAGATAGCATTCAGGTTGTCTCATAACCCTCCCACTACGTCTAGGTGATATGGTATCCTGATAAATTTGCATATGACTTTCAGATGTAGAAGGTGTTATATTTTTATCGTACTAGCAAGTAACTCCTCAAGTCACACTCTACTTCGAGGTTTGAACTCTCTCATATAGTCCTCCTAAAGAAATGTAGTATTTGTCGACACTAATACTTTATTATCTTCTGAACTATAAAAGAATCCACCCCTAGTTTCCTTAGTACAGCCTACAAATAGGCACACTTGTGAACGTGGTTCCAGCTTAGCAGTCTTGTTCTTTAGCACATATGTCGGACACCCCCATATGCAGAAATCTCGCAAACTAGCATTACGACCATTCCACAACTCTAAGGGAGTCTTAGAAACAAACTTAGAAGGAACTACATTCAGGATATACATTTCTGTTTGCAATGCATACCCCCAGAATGAACTAGGTGAGTGCTATAACTAAACATTGATCTCATCATGTCTAGTAGGGTCCGATTTCCCCTTTCTACAATACCATTTTGTTGTGGTGTTCCAGGTGTTGTGAGCTGTGAAATAATTCCATGCTCAACTAAGAATTCCTCGAAATCTCTATCAAGGTATTCTTCTCCACGATCTGATCATAGAATTTTGATACTTTTACCTAGCTGGTTCTCAACCTCAGCACGATACTCTTTGAACTTTTCAAATGTATCTAACTTGTGCTGCATTAGATAAACATACTCATATCTGGAATAATCATCAATGAAAGTGATGAAGTATTCAAAACCACATCGGGCTTTTACATTCATCGGTTCGCAAACGTCCGAATATATTAGCTCAATAGTTTCTTTGGCTCTTATCCCTTTTCCAATAAAAGGTCTCTTGGTCATTTTGCCTTCTAGACAGGATTCACAGACAAGTAAAGTACCGAGTTTTAACTGATTTAAAACTCTGTTCTTGATTAGTCTATCTATCTGGTCAAGGTTAATGTGACCAAGTCTAATATGCCATAAATATGTATCATCATGAGAAATCTTTTTCTGTTTAGTTTCAGATCTTTCAATCTTAAACATTTCAGTATTAAGCAGTGATTCATATATTGACGGCCTTAATACATATAGATTATTTTCGGATTTTTCCGTGCATATATTTAATCCATTTCTACTAATAATAACTGACTTATTATTAAACAAAACAGAAAAAAAAAATTCCATAAGTTTTTTTACAGAAATCAAATTCTTGCAAAAACCTGAAATATATAGCACATCATTCAAACACAAATAACTTTTTTAAAGTTTAATTTGGAATCTCCCACTACTTTAGCTGAAACAGCATCCCATGTCCCAACTCTTATGGTAAAGCTTCATTCAGCAAGGTCCCTCCATGAGTCAAGCAGCTGAAAGAAAAAACAAACATTGTTAGTGGCACCCGAATCAACAATTGGATTTATTTTCCTCCACCAAAAGAAACTCAATGACAAGCAAATCATATTTACATGTATTCTTCTTCTCTTTAAGATCTGCAAGGTATTTTGGACAATTCCTTTTCCATTCCATTGTGTTTCACAATGGAAACATTTTCCTTTAGCATTGGTTCCTTTAGAGCTTTTATTGTTCTTTTTTTCATTGGTTTTACCTTTGCCTTCCAATTACCTTTCTTCTTCTTCTTTGCAGATTTAGAGGATTCAGCAAGATTTGCCTCGGTATTAGGCCTATGAGGACAATTCATAACGGACTCGTAATTGGTGAGCTTATTCAGCAGTTCAGTCAACGTGAAATTCAACTTATTCATTGAACAGCTACTCTTAAACTGCAGGAAACTCTTCGGAAGGGCCATGATCATTGTCACTTGGCTTTGCATATTGATACGCGCGTCATGGGTTTCATCCATATTAAAATGAGCCTTCATCCTTAACACATGGTCTTCTTTCATTCTAGCGGTCAATACAGAGGCAATTGCCTCATGTTGTTGCCGGTCTGAAGGTTGCCCTAACATGTTCTGTAATGACTGCATAATCATTGATGCTGTCGCCATAGGCTCATGTTGTGCAGCAAGAACCTCAGACATTGATGCTATTAAATAGCTATGGGCTTTCTCATCAGCTTTAATCCAATTATTATAGGCATTACGTGCAGCTCTGCCAGCATTTGGTGCTGGCTCATGAGGACATTCCTCCATTAGGATAAATTTAAGGTCTTCGCAGACCAAGATAGCATTCATGTCACTTTTCCATTAAACATAATTAACTTCGGTTAATTGTTGTTTGATAATGGAGATTATTGCAAATGTCATGGCTAAAAAAATAATAAACACTTATTCAATATTCATTTATCGCATATTAAAATTGTCAAACATTTAGGCATAAAATTAAACATGATGCATGATCAATGTATAATGAATTAGAAACCTTAAAGAATTACTATGTCACGGTTATCTACCATCCCACAAATAAGTGTCGCCGTAGGGTAGGTCAAGTATTTACATGATAGATTGAGACATTCTCAATTTATTAATATATCTAAAATAACTATTATTCCTATATTAATCAACTACCGTTCTTTTGATCAATGAAGCTTTGATTAACAACGTTATCATTCCTTTGTGAGTGTGACCCATTATTTCAGAACCCTTGGACTTAACTAGTGAAGTGTCATCGTAGGGTAGGTCAAATCACCAGATACATCTAGAGTCTCTATCGTTTCGGAATCCAAACCTGATATTGACCCAAAAAGGACAACATCTGTAGGGGGACGAAAGCAAAGCCGTCTCGAGGCACCTATTGAATCTCATATTTCTGGATAACAATGGAGATCGTGGGATATATTATGTATACCTCTCTCCCATTCACTATTTAGAAGTGTAAGGTTTTTATCTCACTAGTATTTTATAAATCTTATATTATTCTCGGCTAAAGTCATAACCTTAATTAATACTAGTTGATAATTTTGTGATCTAACTAATTTTAACTCTTAAAATTTTATTCACGGATCCCGATTAGTCTCTACTAACCAATTAACTTAATTAACTAATTTAATCAAGTTGTTATAGTATTCTAATCAATTTAACTCTTAAATTACTAGTCCACTTATAGGTTTTAAAATTTAGAATTCAATGAACGGACCAAATATCATTAAACCATTTAATCAATAAAAACACATTATTTATTCCAACGCTTACGTGTTATTATATCCCAAGTGCAAACCATATTACCATCCATTCGGAACCGGCTATGGAATTTACGTTCGGGTTTCCATATGATATACCAAGGAAAATAATGTACTCATAAGGTCCATTTGCTTCTAAAACTTGAATTCATAATATTTAAACCTTTAAACCAATTAATCTTATTAATCCGTTTACATACATATTATATTCTTATTTAACTTTTAAATTTACATAAAATCATATTTTATGACTTGAATATCATTCATGTCTACATGTTATGGCATATGAAAATGTAAGAGTATGCACCATAGGCTATATGACATGTTAATAAATAATTTAAACATTCATATTAACCCAGGTCTAGGCTGAAAACGTTTGTGTGGTGTTTGAAGGGAGTTCGAACATTTTCAGGTAGTGTAGTAACATTTGTGGGGCGTTCGACGGGTGTTCGAACACCTGTCTGAACACTAGAACTTCATTTACTCTGTTACGGAGCTTCCGGACTTCATTTTGGTCCCCGTTTTTTCTACGGACTCGTAACGGAATGTAGCTTTATATACATTCATAAATTACATTAACAGGGCTCTTATTTTTTTATACTAATCTAACTAGTACAATAAATCCAAGGCATCCATTGGTCTTTAAATCTGCTCCATAATATGTTGTTGAGTTCTTCGCGGAATAGGTTCATAATGAGTCATTCGCAGCATTGGTGTAGTAGCCAAGATAAATCCTTTGGTGTCCAACACTTAGATCAACCACTTGATCTTCCGAACTATGACTCGAAGCTAATAAATCGAAGTGTAGGCTTCACTCACAAGATTAATTTCTAAACGATTTTAGAGAATCAAGATGTCACAATAGGTGTTTGGCTTTAGGAATTTCAAATACTCTCACAACACTTGTGAATATTTGAAGTTCTTCTCTCTTTTCTCTCAAATCTTTCTCACAACAATTGTGTGAATGTTTTCAAAGTGTTAACCTTAGGAAGTCAGAGAAATGGCAGTGATTATATTCTCTTACACAAACCAACTAACCTTGTCATTAACCATCTAATTCTTTCTTGCAATGGCCAACGCAAAAATATGAATACCATATCAAAGCATAAGAAATGTTAGGTTAAAGACAATAGCTTTGTCATTAAGCATTCAATGCTTTCTTTCAATGGAAAACACATAAATATGCAGGTCATACCAAAGCATATAATGCATTAGTTAATGACAAAACTATTAGGTGCATTTAAGCCACCTAATAGATATAATTGCTTGGATGACATGGTAAGTCATATGGCTTTAATGCTAAATAGAAATCGATATTTAATAATGATTTATTTACATTCAATTATATTGTAGTAATTATCTCATAATTATTACTAACTTGATTATCTCATAATCAAGACTTGATTATCTCATAATCAAATAATTCTAGAAAATATTAAGTTAAACTAATTTAACATAATTTTCATTTATGACAATAAATATTATTAATCTCATTAATAATATATAATAAATATAATGTGAGCATATAATTAGACAATCTAATTATATTAGGTTTGCTACAGTTAATCGAGCTAGCACGGGGACCAAATGGACCTACGGTTCCGAGCTTCAATAATTTCGAAATATTAATTAAACTCTTTAATCAAATATTATAAATTATTAACTCCGCGTTATTCCATTAAAAACTCGAAGTTGAACTTCTGTTACCGTAGATGGATTAAATAAACCGAACAACTTCGATGTCCATCGATATAGTCATTACATATGGATATACCTTTCACGAACATCTCATAAATAGAGTCGGGTCAAAAGTCCGTTAAAACCCTTCTAAAAATTTTATCTCTTAAGCACCATCGATTCTATAATAAACAATTAATTCATAACAATTATGAATTTAAAACTTTCTATTCGTAATAGAGAAGTTGAACACTCAGATTGTTCAAGTCCCGAATCAACTCTTAAAAAAAATATTCTTCTACTTCTTGTAAGAATGAGTGAATTAAATATCTATGTAAAACGTTCTCAGCTACACAACAAACCATATCCCCAAAATACGTAGCTATTGGACGGGAATGCAACACAAACCTCACCATAGTAAATCAAAAAATATAGCCTATCATGCAGGAGTTCGTAGTATACTCAAGATTAAGATCGAATCCATATATGACCATCTATTAGATAAAATAAATTTCTTCGGTTAACTGAAATTAAAAGAAATTCATATTTATCTGAGTCCAGTCCTATATGATCTCATTATATAAGGTGCCTTCATTCCCATGTCACTACATGAACAATCCCGGATCAAGGTCGTCAAATAAGTATAGAATGGACCGCAGCTATAGATAAACCACAAACAAAGTACCCTCTTTATTTGCTGTAACTCTATGGACTATTTAGATTACTAACTTCAGACTTAAATCCTCTTGTGCATCAAATATACACTAAGTCTGAAGGTACAAGAGTAATCAAGGTAAACAAGACAATTGAACAATATATGATATAATCAAACAACTTTGATAAACTGAATAATGCATTTATTATTATTACCATAATCAATTCCGTTTACAATACATTAAGCTCTATGATATAAATCCAACAGTATCTACAAACACATCATTGATGAGAATGTGGTTTTCCTTGTGGTATACGTTGATGATATTTTACACATTGGGAATGATGTAAAGATATTATTAGACGTGAAAATCTGACTAGCCAACCAATTCCAAATGAAAGATTTGGGAGAGGCAAGTTATGTCATTGAGATCCAGAAACGACTGTTAGCAATGTCTCAAGGAATCTATATCAACAAGATTCTTGTGCGATTTAGTATGTAAAATTCCAAGAAAGGTAATTTACCTTTCAGACATGGAATTCATTTGTCTAAAGAACAGTCTCCTAAGACACCTCAATGAGTTGAGGGCAGTTGGAAGTCTTATGTATGTTATGTTATACACGAGACCAGATATCTATTTTGTAGTGGGAGTGGTCAGTAGGTTTCAATCCAACCTAGGATTAGATTATTGGGTAGCGGTGAAACATATTCTCAAGTATCTTCGGAGAATGAAAAATTATATGCTTGTATATACCAAGTCAGAATATGATTCTGGGAGGATATATAGGCTCTGATTTTCAGACAGATGTTGATTCTAGGAAATCAACATCTGGATCAGTGTTCACCCTAGGTGGTGGGGCTATAGTAGGGGTGTTCACAGGTCAGGTCGGGTCGAGTTTTTTGAAATTTTGTTAGACCCGATCGGATCGGGTCAAGGGAAAATCGGGTCACGGGTCAGGTCACGGAGAAGTGGCACCCGATCGGGTTCGGGTCGGGTAGTCGGGTCATTTTAAAAAAATAATAAATGTAATAATAATAAATGTATTATTCAGTTTATCAAAGTTGTTTTATTTATATCGTATATTGTCAAATCGTCTTGTTTACCTTGATTACTATTGTACCTTCAGACTTAGTGTATATTGATGCACAAGAGGATTTAAGTCTGAAATTAGTAATCTAAATAGTCCATAGAGAGCAAACAAAAATGGTAGTTTGTTTGTGGTTTACTAATAGTTGTGGTCCATTTTATACTATGACGACCTTGATTCGGGATCGTCCATGTAGTGACATGGGAATGGAGGCACCTTGTATGATGAGATCATATAGGACTGGAGTCAGATAAATACGAAATTCTTTTAATATCCGTTAACCGAAGAAATTTATTTTATCTAATAGATGGTCATATATGGATTCGATCTAAATCCTGAGTGTACTACGAACTCCTACATGATAGGCTATATCCTTTGATTTACTATGGTGAGGTTGGTGTTGCATTCCCGGCCAATAACTACGTATTTTAGGTATATGTTTTGGTGTGTAATTGGGAATATTTTACATAGATATGGAATTCATTCCTTCTTAAGAGAAGAAGATGAATATCTCTTTTACGAGTTGATTCGGGACTTGAACAATTTGAGCACTCAACTTTACTATTACGAATAGAAAGTTTTATATTCATAAATTGTTATGAATTAATTGTTCATTATAGAATCTATGGTGCTTAAGAGACAAAATATTTTTAGGGGTTTTAACGGATTTTTATATCGGCTCTATTTATGAGATATTCTTGAAGGGCTATATCCATATGTAATGCCTATATTGATGGACACCGAAGTTGTTCGATTTATTTTATCCATCTACGGTAATGGGAGTTTAACTTCGAGTTTTTAGTGGAATAAAACAGAGTTAATAATTTGTAATATTTGATTAAAGAGCTTAATTAAAATTTTGGAATTATTGGATATTGGAACCGTAGGTCCATTTGGTCCTTGTGCTAACTCGATTAACTTTAGCAAACCTAATATAATTATATTGTCTAATAATATGCTCACTTTATATTTATATATTATTAATAATATTTATTGTCACAAATGAAAACTATGTTAAATTAATTTAACTTAATATTTTCTAGAATTCTTTAATTATGAGATAATCAAATCTTGATTGTGAGATAATCAAGTTAGTAATAATTATGAGATACTTACTACAATATCATTGAAAGTAATTTAATCATTATTGAGATGGTATTTTTATTTACCTTGGAGACAAAGCCATATGGCTTGTCATGCTTTACAATTTATTATGTCTATTAGGTGGCTTGTATACACCTAATAGTTTGGTCATTAGCTAATGAATTTTATACTTTGGTATGGTCTCCACATTTATGCGTTTGTCATTGAAAGAAAGCATTAAATGCTTAATGACAAAGTCCTTGTCTTTAACTTCTCATTTCTTATGCTTTGGTATGGTATTCACATTTTTGTGTTTGCCATTGCAAGAAAGCATTAGATGCTTGTTGAAAAGGTTAGTTGTCTTGAGTAAGAGAATATAATCTCTATCATTTCTCTCACTTCCTAAAGTTAACATTTTGCAAACATTAACACAATTGTTGTGACAAAGATTTGAGAGAAAATAGAGAGAGTTCAAACATTCACAGGTGTTGTGAGAGTGTTTGAAATTCCAAAGAGCCAAACACCATTGTGACACCCTAAATCTCTAAATAGTTTAGAGGTTTAATCTTTGTGAGTGAAGCCCACACTTTGATTTGTTGGTTTCGAGTCATAGTTTGGAAGATCGAGTTGTTGATCCAAGTGTTAGACATCAAAGGATTGATCTTGGCTACTACAACAAGGGAGAAGGAAAAGAAAATTTTAAATATCTATACCGGATCCGTGCTACCACAAGCAACTTCCACAGCGCTAAGAAAATTTATTTCCTACAAGATATAACTTGATCATGGCATCATTATAAGCATAGATAAACATTCTATTGAACTCAATCTTACAAAAATAAATCAATGCAATTCTTAGGGTTTCGTGAATTTAAAATTTGGGATTAGGATTTCATGATATGGATTTCAAATAAATTAAAGAAATGGACTAAAAGACTAATTAAGCTTGAAGATTGTTTGAAAAGGCAACGAAATCCATTCTTTCTAAGCTAATTTACATGACAAACAAAGAAAAAACCTTTTTTTGTAAAAATGTCAATTTCATGAGGCTTTAGGGAGAAAATGGAATAGTTCAAGATATTTAAATACACAAGTAAGAGATTTTTTATAAATAAAATATTAATATATTTTTAGCACATGTCAAAATTATTGTGGTATTCATGTCATCAACAGTATATGTAGGAAAACTTGTCATTTTTGACTTAATTCTGTTCAAAATTTAAAAATGAATATTTATAAATTTATATCTAAGCTTTCCAAAGATATAATGATCACTAACAACGAATATTTGTAGCTCAAGTTATGCTTAAAATATCAAATGTTGTCATGAATGCAATTAAAATAAATATGTGCTGAAACTATAAAAATTATACTAGGTTTTTGAAAAACAATTTCCACAAACACGAACTTCTTCATGTATGATTTTATGGTAAATAATACTTCACATGTATAGGAAATAACCATCGTGATTTGCATGGTAACCGGAGTGTTACAGTAAATTTCGCAATGAACTTTTTACTTATAAAAGTTGTTAACAGCAAAATAAATATCAAATGATGAAAGGTATTTCGGACGAAGAACAAAGGAGAGATAGACCCCGAAAAACTCAACTCAGGATGATTCGAGGATGAAGAATGAAGAAGAACTTGACTCAGGATCATTCGAGGACGAATAATGATCCTGAACTTGACCCAGGATGATTCGAGCAATGACCTTCCAACAAGAAAGGAACGAGGAAGGATGAACGAAAATGTGAAGATACCATGTGGTTGGCCAGGCTCACTTAGCGGTTATTGCACGGATAGGAGGTGATCCCCATGATCTAGCAAGTTATCCCGCAGTTGCACACACGATCTAGAAGATGCACATATGATCCAGCGATTGCGCTCATGATCCAGCTGTTACATGCAAGCAGGAAACGTGAGGGTTTACTGAGTTGAAGTCAGCAAAATCGCTTGAGCGTGATTAGAGAGACCATATGCTATAAAAGGTTCAGGTGTAGCAAATGAAGAAAAAAGAAGAAAAAAAGCTCAAAATGAGCAAGTAGTTTAATTTCTTAGCTTTATAACCTTTAGGGTTGTAATATGTGTGCTTGTCACCCTTGGAGATATTTTCTTGGAATCAATCACCCATTTCTGTGACTGTGTCTCAGAAAGTTTGAACCTTACATGCGTATTAACAAAAAATTATGCGAACAAATATAAAATTCAAACCCTTTAGGCAAACTAGCGTGTCATTGTAGTTTTGCTTCAGACAAACTAGCACGTCTTTATAAAATCTACAATTTTGAAAAGAAAAAAAAAAGCTAAAATGATAGAATCAGAAAACTGCCGCAACCCAATGTTCTGCTTGATTAACAATTAGAGAACCGGGTCGAGCATAGGGGAGGTGTGTTTGGATGAATTCGACTCGGCTCAATAAGTATTTATATCAAAAAATGAGTATAGCATCTCGGTTATCATGACATGTCTACCATGGTTATTTTGTTCACGTATGAATATTATCATCCTCATAATATGGATTAGTGGCTAGCTATCCGTGTAATCCTTAGCTATCCGTGTAATCCTTACTATGAGCTCGAAATAATAAATTTCTCAGTTTTAACACTTATTTAAATTTAACAATATTCATGAACAGCTTTCAATATTTTTATGATATCTTGAGCTATAAATATCATTTTCCAATTATTATAGAACCGACGGAAAACTCATACATGAGGCTACAACATTAATCATATTATGTATTTTCTCAAATTGCATATGTAATTTAGTCAAATTTGGACCTTAAATTCAGGTTAATGTGTAATGGTAAGAATTACAAACAATTAAGTATGTGGACCTCATTTTTAACTATATTTTAATAAGAAAACAATCAAGCAAATTTGTGGCTCATATTTATTTTGCTCATCTCTTCTTCTTTAAGGCCTCTCGCCCACAACCAAAAAACAAAATTGGAGCTCTCTCTCTTTTTCATTTTGTTCTCTCGGCAGTTCTAGGGCTCCAAGGAAATGAAATTTTGGTTGTCACTTCAAGAGTTGTAAATTGCTTAGTAAGCTCTTATCTTTTACCCCTAACATTTATTTTGTATTCTAGCATAATTTTTCAAGCTTACCAATTGAATCCATAGATAGAATCAAGCATAATTCATGTATATTTTGCATGATAATGTCAATTATGGTATTAGTCAAGCATAGATTGATGCTTATTGTCAAGATTTGTACATTGATTTAGTCTGATTAGAAACGTAGGTTCTGGACTTTTGTTGCTATGAGCTTAGGTGCTTGACATGGGTGTAATATGACAAGTTACATGTAGAAAAATATATTGTACAATATGAATTTTATGTTGCTATAGGTGAGGAGAATAGGTTCATCCTTATTGCATGAGATGAGTTCATGATTAGCACTGAAATCGGGCTTGCGTCTTGACGCACATGGAGCCATGTCAAGTGCATCAAGACGCAGCACCAAATGTAACTCTTTATCTAAGAATTTGCCTTAGGTGCATTGCGACATAGGATGCGCGTCGCCATATAATGCCAATTCTAAAATCAGTTCTTACATGTCTTTAAGTCATACTTTAAGATGTCAGATAGCGCCCTAAGCTTTCATGCCAAAAGGGCTATATGCATTATTCATGCCCCTGCTTAGGAATGCAAATACTTATGTGTATTAACAACACTTTGGGTGTATATCCAGTAGATTCTACGCATGACATTCCATCCAATTTCAGACACCCCACGAACAGGAGGATTGGACGTTCATTTAGTGAGTGGATGTTATATTCCTTTCTATGTTTTCAAGTTATTACTGTTGTGATATGCCATACTTACAGTTTATATATTATAATTTATGATCTACTTTCCATGTTACACAAATTATGTTTCACGATCTTCAAGTCAGATATCATATTCACGACCCATGTTCTCAGTTTGTAGCCTATGTTTACACGATTACAATTAATGTCTTCACAAGTCATGTTACATGTTTTCAGTTTTTGTTTACATGTCACATGTTTACAATTTATATTTTCAGCTTGTGTGTTTTCATTATAGAGGTAACGTTCATCTCATACTTATTCTAAAATATATAATGAATTCCATATGAGCATTGTATGCATAACCTAGTACGTGCATTAGTTTATGATTTACGGGTTTCCAGTTCGTGATTTATAGTTACAGCACACGGTTTGTAGTTTATGTTTCATGATTTACAATTAATTTATAATTTATAATTTGTGTTATAGCTTTCATGTTATGATTACAGTTTACCATTTATGTCCACGATTTACAGTAATGTTCTACAGTTTATGTTTTTCAATTTAAATTTCAGTTTATGTTTATGTTTTCAATTCATGATTCAGTTTTCAGTTTTCAGTACTCAGCTTTCAATTCATGTTACAATTTTCAATCATGTTTCCAGTTACATTCTACAGTTTCAGTTCTAGTTTATAGTTTCAAGTCATGTTTATATTTTTCAGTTTATGTTTACGTTTTCAGTTCATGTCACTAATTTTGGGTAATGACATGTTCTTAAGTTTTCATGTTTACAGTTTGCAGTCACGTTCTCATGTTTACATATTTCAGTTATGTTTCTAGTTTACATTATACATTTGTTTTCCATGATTACAGTTTTCAATTCAAGTTTATAATTTCGAATCATGTTTATAGTTTCAAGTCATGTTTTTAGTTTTCAATTTAATGTCACTGTTCATATTTACAGCTTATGCTTCTCAGTTTGCAGTTTATGTTTATAGTTTATGATTTATAATTTTTTACCTCATGATTTACATGTTTTTAGTTCACGACATTTCAGTTCACTTTTTACATGTTACAATTTATGATTTTAGTTTTCAATTTATGATCTGTATGAGTTTAGTTCACAATTTACAGCTTTCAGTTTATGAGCTATAGTTCAATCGTCATGTTTTACAGTCTACATCCTACGTTTCACAGTTTATAATTTATGTTACACAGGTCAAATGTATAGTTTATGGTTCCACATGTCACGATTTTACCGCTTATGTGTCAGGTCATGATTCAATTTTTACGCGTCATGCTTTATGATCTGCAGAGTATGTTTTCATGAATTACAGTTTATATTTTATGTTTACGTCTTATAGATTTACAACTCATATTCACAGTTTACGTTTCACGATTCACATATCACGATTTCTCAAGATTCATAGTTTAAATTCATGTTTTACATTATATGGATTACATATTCTCAAATACAAATAAACAAGTATGTTCAAAACACCAATAGAGTGTCGTCTGCTCATGTATATCTGCTCGAGTATGCTCACGTTCACATTCATGTTCATGTTTTCATGCTTACATGGTGTCAGGTTCCTACTAAGTAGGTCCCACTATAGTTACAACTACTCCAGTATGTTCGACTTCATCTCACCTAATGGTTCTTTAGAAACCCTCTTAGGTTTATTCATGTTTATGTTCATGTTTCCCTACTTAACCGGTGTTAAGTCCCGCTAAGTAGGTCTCATGCCCCCATGTCTTGTTTTCTCGATAATTGTATAAAATATCTACTTTCGGTTTATGATTTTCAATTTACAATTCAGCTACAACTACGTTTTCAGTTTGCAGTCAATAGTTTACAATTTACACTTCATGTTTACAGTATTCAGACCATGTTTGCAGCATATAGACATGTTTACAGTTTACAGTTTACAGTCATGGTTTACAAGTCATATTACATGGTTTTTAATTTATGTTCCACGATTTGCAGTTTATGTTCACATGTCATGATTTATAAGTCAGGTTGTATAACTTACATACCATGTTTACAGTTTACATGTCATGATTCACGGTACACGTTTCATGATTTCCAAGTAACATTTCATAGTTACAGCTCATGTTTACGTTCGACAGTTTATGTCTTCCACGTGTCATGTTTACCGGGAAAATTTTCAATATCATATTTATAACTTATACTTTACAGTTTACATCTCATGTTTAGCGGCTCGCGGTCACAATTCATAAGTTATAGTTATAGATAAGTACCAAGAAGTACAATTTATGATTTACATTTCATAAGCTCACGAGTCAGGTTTCAGGATTTATGAAGCAAATTCGTTTGTACATGTTACGTTAATTTATACTTAAATTTTCAATATTCACTCACTAAGTCGTTCATACGACTTACTCTTTCACTTTCAGCTTTGTGTTGTAAGACTACATACATGCAGATGATAAGTTTTGGAGAAGATGGATATCAGATGCAGTCATTAGGAATACGGCGTCATGATCCACATATTTATAGATTTGTCAAGCTAGGCCATGAGGTCGAATGATGTTTGCACTTATATATCATGTTGTATCAAGTATGCTTCATGTAATTCATTTGTGTTCTTATATCAGACATGCATACATGTATTCAGAATTATTCATTCATAGATCATGATACGTTATACATGTTCATGTCAGAGGCTTATGGAGATGGTGACATTATATCTTGTCCTTTATGTCCTGGATAATTTTGGATGTGATAATGAGTCAAGTCGAGTTTTTGTTAATCGATCTAATTAAATAACTCATTTATTAAACAAATCGATCTCGAACCAAATTGCGAGTCGAATTTGAATTGCAGATGAACGACTCCTCCCATTTACGACCTATATACAATGATCCTGTAGGGAAAGTTGTATTGTATTATCTTAATTCCCAACTGGATCACTAAAGTTATACCAGACGTATTCTTCAATCAAAAGTCCGAAATCAAAAAGTCACCATTATGGATAAAGCCTCATCCTAGCTGTCCGATCAAATCAGCAGCAACAAAAAGACAAAACTTGAAACAGTTGTTTGTGGTCTTGTCTGACTGAAGAATTAAAGGGCAGAATCAACCGTTGGAGTTTGGGAATCCTCAATGTACTGATGAAATCCTGGGAGACAACGTAACAATGACAGACAGGAACGAAGCTAAAAAGAAGAAAAAGAAAAAGGAAAAAGGAAAAAGGAAAAAGGAAAAAGGAAAAAAGGAAAAAAGAAAAGCTCTTTAATGGCCGTCTTTGTATTCATTCATCGTCACCCATGTTACAGTTCCATATACATGGCGGTTCATAAATACAAGCATCTCTCTTTAATTTGATCAAAATTGTGTATGAATTCTTCAGTTCTCTGATCATTACACACAATATTGAATGGATAACAGAAATGGGTTCTCGGATTCAAACGAGAGCAGTAACAACAGCAGCACGTGCTGTATAGCCACAGCCAGCACTGAAACTATCTGTTCACCCGAATCTTTAAACCCTGATATATCAGCTCTTCGAATTCTCTCAAAGAACCTTGAAACAATCTTTGAGTCTCCGGATTTCGACTTCTTTACAGACGCGAAGATTGTGATTTCGACCGGCCGTGAAGTTCCGGTCCACCGCTGCATTCTTTCGGCCAGAAGTGCTTTTTTTAAGGATCTGTTTGCTGGGACTGGGAAAGATAGGGGACCCAAGTATGAGCTCAAGGATTTGTTGAGGGATTATGAAGTTGGGTTTGATTCGCTTGTTGCTGTTTTGGGTTACTTGTATTGTGGGAAAGTGAAGCCTTTACCTAAAGGCGGGGTTTATGTTTGTGTGGATGATGGCTGCTCGCATGTTGCTTGTAGGCCTTCTGTACAGTTTATGGTGGAGATTCTTTATGTGTCTTTTACCTTTCAGGTTCCGGAGTTGGTGGCTCTTTATCAGGTATTTTACATTTAGCATTCTGTTGTTTAGTTCTTTGTCAAAATTAGAATGATTTTTATGTCTTCTGTGTAAGCATTTGGGAATTAATTCGGTTCCATTTGATGATGATAGATGACTCTTATCATACGCATAGGGCGCAGAGCACTCCCTGTCATATTCCTGAGCATTGGTGCAATTTCTACTTTTATCGTTTATATAAGTTCCATATTTACGTTAAAAGTTTCCTCTTGCCGCAACAAAATATCTTGAAAAGGTAGCAAGCTGGAATGTGAGTCTAATCTGTGTATGAACTTGATATACCATGTAGAATTCTGGTTAAGTAAAATGAGGCTTTGGTGTCGTTAATTAAGTGTTGTGTAGTTGGCTAAGTTGTAAAAACTTTATGTATCTCCACATAAAGCAAATGGAAATGATGATTGTTTATGTGGGCAATTGGAAAAGAGTTGGTCTGGTAAATTTTAGGACTAGTTATATATTTGTTATGTTCATACTCTGCATGGCTAAGTCACTATCCACTAATTTTGTGGCTGAATGTTCTGTCGGCTGTTTATTTAATTGTAGAGGCACCTGATAGACGTCCTGGACAAGTTTGCGGCAGATGACATCTTGATGGTTTTATTTGTCACAGATATGTGTGGTAAAGCTTGTGATAAGTTGTTAGAAAGGTGTATAGAGATTACTGTCAAATCGGATGTTGATATTGTAACTCTTGATAAGACCTTGCCACAACACCTTGTGAAACAAATTGTGGACTTACGTGGGAAATTCAGCATAGGCAGACCTGAAACCCGGGGTTTTCCTGATAAATATGTAAAGAGAATACATGGAGCGCTAGACTCGGATGATGTTGAATTAGTCAGAATGCTAATGGAAGAGTCTCATACTAATCTAGATGATGCGTATGCACTCCACTATGCAGTAGCATATTGTGATGCAAAGACCACTACAGAGCTTCTTGATCTTGGACTTGCTGATGTCAACCTTAGAAATTCAAGGGGCTATACTGTGCTCCATGTTGCTGCAATGAGGAAGGAGCCTCAGATTATTGTATCTCTTTTAACAAAGGGAGCTCGGCCATCTGATCTTACATTGGATGGTAGAAAAGCACTTCAGATCTCAAAACGGTTCACTAGGGCTGCAGATTACTATATCCCTACTGAGGAAGGGAAAGCTTCCCCCAAAGATCGGTTGTGCATAGAGATACTGGAACAAGCAGAAAGAAGGGGTCCCTTGCTCGGTGAAGCTTCTCTTTCTCTTGCTATGGCTGGCAATGATCTTCGGATGGAAATGCTGAACCTTGAAAATAGAGGTAATTTTGCACGAGGTTTAAAGTCAAATGCTAGACATACTTCCTGTTAGGTCATAGGTTCTAAATCTACATATACTTTTATTTAATTTCAATAACAAATGCTTTTCATACCAGAAATGTCATGGATTTAATTTCTCTACTCTCGCTCGAGATTTGCAACATAATTTGTTTGTGATATTAATGATACTGGTGAACTCTAATTAGTATATTTCATGTGTTTGAAATACTGTTATGTTGTGCCCCTCGGATAATAAAGTTATAGGAGTTTGTACTCGAAAGCACATAATGAATGGAATCTAAATTTGATTGATTACTGGTAATGATGCTACATCATGCTACTCATTTGAATTTGATGTGTATTATGCTGGCAAGCACCAAGAGATACACCTCTGAATCACTAGTTTACTGTAGACTCATCTTGTCTTATGTAGTGAATAATATGAACACATCTCCCTTCCCAACTTGGCAGGGAATTAAAAAAATTGCTGATTATCTTTGCTAATCTGTTATAATTTATTACACTTCCACACAAATGGAAATGGATATTTGATATGAAGTTTGTTGCATATTATATTTGACTTGAACATTGTGTACACTGCCCATTATCATCAGTCATGTGAGACCATTCATTAATTTCTTTGGTTACTTATGAGAAGGAGAACATTTGTTTACTTTGAACTCATTTTTTTAAAAAAATAAGCATCTAGTAAGAGAGATTCTAATTTTGTGCTCCTTACGTGCAAAATGTGTCTATTGAAGTATGTGGAGTACTAGTTCATATCTTCATTAGAATCTTTTTCTACCATTTTCCTCCACTATTTCTTGTTAGCATGTCAGCATTGATTGGAGACAATAGCTCCGAAACAGTTTTATGGTCTGGGTGCTTCGGTAAGATATTGCTTCTGTTTCCATATTGTTCCTCTTTTATTTTATCTGTTCCAAGACAAAAGTGGAGGATATTATTTGGTGGGATTGCCACTTGCATTAGGTTATTCTCCTTTTTTAATGTCACAGAATTAGAGGAACGATATTTTGATATTGCAAAATCCCGTCAGTTTCGATTAGTTAATAACGTACAATTAGTCGGAGCATCAATATAAATCATTTATATCACGTTCCTAATTGGATCCTTTTAGTTAAATTTGATATATGTGGCTTCTTGAACCAGCTTAACACGTTTGTGCTATTTTTGACCTGTTATTTTATCAGTCGCACTGGCTAAACTTCTATTTCCCATGGAAGCAAAAGTCATAATGGATATCGCCCATGTTGATGGCACTTCTGAGTTCACATTAGATGGCATCAACACTAAGAAAATGGCCGGCGCCCAGAGGACTACCGTGGACTTGAAGCATCTAACCAGAATGAAAGCACTGTGTAGAACTGGTAATGATGCTTGCTAGCTCTTGACAATATAAGCTTTTATTTAATCAAGAACATGACATTGTTAAATAGAATCTCTAAAATTACATATATGCTTAGGCCTGATTATGTTCCTTTATATGTGCAGTGGAGCTTGGTAAAGGCTTTTTCCCCCGTTGTTCAGAAGTACTTGACAAGATTATGGATGCCAATGACTTAAATCAGCTAGCATGTGCAGGGAACGATACTCCGGAGGAGCAACTCCTGAAACGAACAAGGTACACGGAAATTCAAGAAGTTCTAAGTAAGGCATTTCATGAGGATAAGGAGGAGTTTGATAGGTCTGCTATATCATCTTCTTCATCATCAAAATCAGTAAGGTTTGCGAGACCTACTGAGGGTAAAACTCGCCAATTGGGATAGTTAAGTGTAATGCATTATTTTCTCGTACCATAGTCATTAGGGTTTTTTCCCAATGATTACAGGAAGTAAGCAAATAATCTGTAATATTCTCCGTAATATAGTCATCGCTTTGATGATGGGTTTTTAAAAGATAAAAGATATTTAAAAATAAAATAAAAAAATAAAAAACCGTTACACTCAATAGTTGTCACACTCATCCCCTTAGGTAGGGTAGGGGTAAGACGGAGACGTGAAATGGACAGAGTTTCCCCTGAAAATAAACTAATCCTCCAAATACAAAGAAAAATCTAATGTAAAAAAATACCACCATATAAATAGGATCTTCATTATCCAACTTAAAATGATTATCCATAATAAAATATAAATATTCTCAGTATCAAATAAATGTTCAGTGCCTATAACCAATTAACAATCTCCACAAGGTAACACATCTAAATCTATAATCCCAAAAACATAACAAAGACACACTAATGTTGGCACAACCTTTCTTTACTGGCAGGAAATTGATGAAGAAACAGCTGATGACAAAAAGAATGATATATTAATCTGCTTAACCTGTAAAATTAAAAAAGGGGTAAGCTCACGCTTAGTGTCATGGATCAAAGCTTAGTGTTGTGGATAAACAAGTAACAAGGAAGATCGAATAAGTCTTTTATAATATAAATAAATACATAAAGTCGTAAATCGATATATCAAACATTTACTTGAAATCATAAATCTCATTTCTCATAAATCTCATTATGCACAAGAATACTCTGTAAAATAAGTCTTTTCATTCATCTATATGCACACTCATGACAATACGGCAAAACTGGCAACATGGGGCATCCTCATGTCAATAATTGGCATCCGGAGCAAAACTGGCAAGATGAGACCTCGTCTCACTATAAATAATCTGGCACATATAAGTATACGGAGTGCATCCTAGCATAAAAATCACTTCTAAAACACATGCTCATATATCTCAAATCATGCAAGTTTCTCATATATCACAAACTCATGATTTCAACATAATCAATATTTGATCCATACTTTTATAGTAAAGTATAAACTTTCTAAAAACTAAATCATTTAATGCATTACCTTGAAAATTCATTTAAGAAAACATACATACTATATATTTTGGAAAACATCAATGTTACAAGCTTATCCACGCACTTGGTGAGCTGACTACAGAGAAATGAAACTATGTAGAAGATCTGTCCCTGCCAAATGTATCACAATCACCTAAAGACAAAAGAATTTATGATAAGGAACATAATCCTAACTAGAATAGAAGCAAGAAACATGACTTAGTCGCTCTCGTAATCCTAAAAAAATTTCGACAAAGTTTCATCTATGATACGGACTTTCGTTATACTATCCATAATCATCAACTTACATCCATATTCGATTCACAACATACTCATCCACAATTCAACTCAAGATTAATAGCCCAAATCTCCGGGTAACAATAGCTTCCCGAACACAATCTTAATCGACCATATTCTCCAATTAAATTTTTCATTCACTTTCAACCACAATGCAATCATTTATATGGTCTAAGCAAGTAAAACAATCATACTTTAAAGCTATTTACATTCCGAAAAACATAACATGCATAAACCGAATATAACAATAAATTATACGAAAATCAAGATTCGGAGGTCTGTTACCACTCGGAATGGTCGTGAAATCACGGAGGAAAACTCAGGACGCCGGTGGCCATATTCTGTCCAGCAAGTGGGAGCCACACGCCTCCCTTCCTGGCCGCGCGTGGGCCTCACGCGCCACTGCACAAGGCACACGTGAGTGCCACGTGCCAGCCAGAATCCAGATTTTCAGATGGCCGAATATTCGTCTCTCCCTCTCGGTTCCAATGCTGTTGGTGGATTGTCAAACGGAGTTTCGGATCAACGGGAAATCAAGAAAAATCATAAAAAAATCATTACTGAAATATACACGAAAATATGAAGTTTCCAAAGATAAAACCATCGTCAAAATGATCCTCTCATCGAGATCTACATTTTCCCTAAAAGACCTAGTCGGGATTGGCTCCGGATCGGAGCAAAACTCTCTATTTTCTCTATTTTTCTTCTATCTCATGTTCCTTCTCACGAATTCCAAAAATTTTATATACTAACATAAAAAATATCACTAGCCTCCCTCAGCTTGCCCCTTTGATCAATTTTAATCCAAACTTTGCAAACTAAACAATTTAGTCCCTAAATTTCCACCCTCTAAAATTAATAAATTAAAATGTGGGTAAAATAAATTCGGGGTGTTACAGTGGCGTAACCAGAAAATCAAGTTAATAGGGGTAAAATTATGGAAAACTTTTACCTCGAGAGCGAAAAGTTAGGTTTGTTGGATATCCTTCGAATTCCAAAGGATATCAATTCTATTAACCTGAGCATTGAAATGTGTTCGTAGCTCGTTTTGCCAGATTTCTTGAAGAATAATATTGGCAGGAGGTGGTAATCATAGAAGGGTTAAGCTTGATGAAGTCCAACCTATAGATGACAAACCGATAGAGGAGTCACAGGTTCAGACAGAAGCAGAACCTTCTAGTTCCAGTCTACGTAGGTCTATTAGGATATCGGGACCTCTTGAGCTCTTATTTTTGATACAAGACAAGAGTCTCGATGTGCTCCTTGTTGAGGAGACTGATCCATATACCTACAGAGAAGCAATGTTAGACATTGATTCCACTAAATGGCAGAAAGCCATGAATTCTGAAATGGACTCTATGCATCATAATCAAGTATGGGACTTGGTTCCGCTTCCTGAGGGAATTGTTCGCATAGGTTGTAAATGTATTTACAAAAGGAAGCGCGGGCTTGATGGGAAGGTTGAAACCTTCAAAGCCCGACTGGTTGCTAAAGGTTACTGTAACATCCCAGATTTTCGGGATTGTTCTAGAAGATTCACGGACGGATGTTTTAGTCTCGGAGCATGATGATGATGAAGAATAAGAGTTCGAGCGATGTTATATGAGTTGGAATAATATATTATGAATTTTCATCGCATCGAAAAACACGTGGGATCAAAATCCGGTTACGTGATTTTTGTAAAACACGTAAGTTTACTGTTTTGACCATATAATTATCAGAAGAACTCCGATTGAGTTGATTCTTAAACCTTCGGACTCTTTTTCCGAAACGAACAACTTTCGTGTTGGACACTTTTCGATAATCGCATCATAAGGGCTCCAAAATTTTGATATTCCAGAAGGCTCCAAAATATGGACTGTTAGTAAATTCACAGGGACCAAATTGATATTTTTCCGCCTAGTATATAGAGCCTTAAGGTTTCTCAAATTTGCAAAAATGGCAAACCCAAAATAAATCATCCTCTCAACCCCCCCCCCCTCCGTCGCCCCTTCGTGCAGCAGCTCGCCGGCGAGCCTCTGGCCGGCGTCAGGCCGGCACACCGGTGGTGTCATGATCATCCGGCGATGGGGAGTGTCATGGTGGCCAGCGATCGACAGTATAACACCGGCAACGGCGAGAAATGACGGCGACAGTGGCGTGAAGTGGGTTGGTCGGATCCGGCTCGTCGGTTCATTTCACGGCCCGAGCCACCTACCAAATCGAAGCCCTCGACGAGTGCTACGAGTGTGTGGGGTTGATTTCGTCGAACAACAGCCGATTGCACACGAAACGAGGAAGAAAGCATCGGTGAACAGTAAACCAATGTTGAATAGTAGCTATGATCGGAATTTCGTCGACACCAACGCGTTCGTATGGCCGTTGGGAGTCTGAATATGGCTTTGGAATTTCGGTACGACTTTTCGTTTAGAATTTGATATTTCAAAGTGTATCGATTTGTATTCGGATGTTTCCGATAGTTTCGTAGTGTAACGAATTTACATGAGATGAATTGGATATGTTTTAATATGTTAAAACGATAAATGTGGTAGAATCCGGGGAGAATCGTATGAGATAGATCGATCCGGTAGAATTAGCGAGTTTCCGGTAAAACAGAGTTTCTCGCGCGAATGAGTGTGTAGTTGATCGTAAAAATAGTTATAATGTAAATTTGATATTGCGAGGGTAATTAGGTAACTTTGGGGTTAGTCCGGAGGGTTCGAGACCCTTCCGTAGTGTTTGCGGAAACTTTTCCGCAGGTTTTGCCGCAAACGCGTAAAGTGAGAATATGACTCATCTAGCTAGTTTAGAATAGTATGTAAGCATGTATTAGAGTAATTTAGTTTAGAACGTAGTACCGGAGATGATTCGGGTGTTTCGGGGAAACCCGTAGTTATTTTAGATGAGTTGAAAGTCCCGCAAATAGCGGTTCTGATAGATGTTGTGATTTATTTTGGCAGATCGGACCGGGATTATGAGTGTCCGCCTAGCCAGGTAAGTAACTCATGCTTCTAATACTTAAAGATTTAGTAGCATTCGGAATTAATTATGTACTAGAATTGTGTATAGTATATGCATGAAAAAAAATTTATATTTATATATAAAGATGAGTGTGGAAGAAAAAAACATGTGTAACTAGATACATATATAGATAAGGATAAGCGATTATGAGCAAAGGTATGAGTAAGAAATGAGTATGAGCATATAAAAGTATAGAGACGCACATGTAAGTATATTTAGATGAGACACATAAATAAGTTCATAAATATAATTTAATAAGACTTGGGTATGGGGGATGTAGAAACTACACCCTAGGGAATGGGATTACAGTTATAAATGAGATAATCATATATAAATTAGTGATACGAATGAAAGTCTGTATTTTATGCATTGTATATGAATATTAGCATGCATGAGTAAATAAAAACGTGAGTACTGATACATGTATAAAGATGGTAGAAAGCATAAATGAGTAGCATATGCATGGCATGAGAATATATAAAAGATTATGATTTGAGATTTCTGAGCACAAGTTGATAGTTAGAAAATGGCAAAGCAATTTAAGAACTAAGACATTGGAACTCATATATGCTTGATGTCTGATATAGTAATAGAGCTTCGAATGTATGTGTATGAATGTAAATTGTGCAATATATCGACTGTGAGCCACCAGTAAGGTAAGTTATAAAGGTAAGCTAAGTTGTGATGGTTGAATGTGTGCATATATGGATAAATATAGATATGTATGAATGTAAGATAAATTCAGCATGTTTAGTTTGAACAAACATTATGTTGATATTTGAGCATTTAGTTAGTAAGATCATTATAGAGAAAATCATGGCTAGAGTAGAGAGGAGCATGAGATATGCATATATGCAAGTGCATGTGCGTGTGTGTGTTTTAGGTTTTCAATGGTTGAGCATACGACAACAATGTTTTTCAACAATTTCAAATGTTTTAAAGAAAAATTTCAAATGCTTTTGAAAAGAATCGTATTTCAGAAAATGTTTCTTTCTACAGTTTGAGTTACAGATTATGGTTTTATGGTTTTCGGGGCATGAGGTAAAAACTCACCCCAGTGTGTAACTTGAGATACAGTTCGAAATTGAAGGATAATTTAGAATTGACGGATATAGACGCATGTGCACATGTGGAGGAC
This sequence comes from Zanthoxylum bungeanum, assembly GCA_019454045.1. Taxonomy (NCBI): domain Eukaryota; kingdom Viridiplantae; phylum Streptophyta; class Magnoliopsida; order Sapindales; family Rutaceae; genus Zanthoxylum; species Zanthoxylum bungeanum. The sequence goes on from SKCR01046749.1 coordinate 49,237, forward strand.
TGAGTGGACGCCTCAGATCCTCGAGCAGGACTATGGGCTACAGGGTCCCGAAATCCTGATTTTCAGATATGTCTAGTTGAGTTATGGTCATGGGCATCGAGTACACCCAGTTGATTTATGGTCCTGGGTGCAGAGAGACGTCCAGTTGAGTTATGGTCTTGGACGTAGAGCAGTTTTCAGATTTCCAGTACATAGTTTTCATATTTCCAGTGTTTAGATTCAGAAATCAGATTTTCAGCACACGGTTTTCAAATCATCAGAACATGGTTTTCAAAAGTTAGACCTTAGTAAGCAGTTTTCAGAAACCAGATTCTAGAAACAGTTTTCAGGTCTCAGCTTTCAGATACAGTTTTCAGAAAGAGCATTTTAGAAAAGAAAATTTTCAGAAATATCGGTTTTACGAGCGATTCAGAGTTTTAAAGCAGAAACTAATTTTCAAGTAACGTCTTCAAAAAAGAGTTTTCTGAAAGAAACTTTCAGATAAAGAATTCAGAAGAGTTTTCCGAAAACAGCATTTCAGAAAAGATTTCAAAAGTATCTTATGAAAGCGTTTGCATGTTAAGTATAGTATGGTTTACAAGTTATCTATTTAAATCATATGTTTTAGTTATCATTTAAAAGCATTTAGTTGACATCAATATTTGTGACATGACTGCATCCGCATGCACATATGGTTAATCTTGTGTGAAACACGTTCATAAAGAAGTATCACGTTGTAAATACGCATGCATAGTAGCATGACCTTATTTGAATGAATACATATTAATGATGATTGTATGAGTTGCTTACTTACTTAGAAAGAACTGTTGGACAAAATGACTCATAGCGTCACTATTTGCACAGATCAATGTGTTGTTGTAGCAAATTAACTATGTGACAAGGAAATTGCACTCTCATCATTTGTGATTAGATCACCATAGATGTATAAATGAAGAGAGGTGTCCCTATGATTAGTTCCTGGATTGAGAATGATATGAGACAGTATCAATCCCCGAATGATTAATCATTAAATATCCCTAGCCGGAGTATTATCGAGACTGAACATCGATAATGCGGAATAGGCTAGTATTGCACTTGTGCGCGTTGTGAGGGCACAACGGCATAGTTCTCATATATATAAGTATCGGATACTTATGCAAGTGCGATAGGAGGTCGTGTTTCACCGATGGTACGGGAAACAGCTTCGCTCTGGATAGACCCCTCGGTCCTTAGCCCGCAGCTTATACTCCACACTGCCTATTTCCACCTTGAAGATCCTGATCTGAGACTGGGCGCCCTCCAAACTTGCTCTAGCCTCGTCAGCATTTTTTTTCCTCCAGAAAGCAGAAGCCCTAAGGGCTTTGTTTGTTTTAAGAGCGTCAGCCGCAGCCAATTCATGTTCCCTATTCCTTTCTTCCGCACTCGCAAGCTTGGCCTCCACTTCAGAAAGCCGATTCTGGAGTCTCTGGGCCTGACCGCCCTCAGACAAAAGGCTCAAAAACAGATCATTATTTTTGGCTGTCAAGTAGTTTGCCTGCCAGAAAGAAACAAAAAAGAAAATCATCAGAAAATAAACCAAATCAGGAAGACACATCGGGAATAAGGGAAAGAAACTCAAGCTTGGCCATCTGAGAACACAACTCCGCAACCACTTCCTCGGGGGAAAGATCCTCGTACCCCGAAACCTTCTCCGGAGGTACGGCCTCGGCCAGCTCATTGAAAGCAGGCACCAAATGGGAAATAGCCTCCCTAATATCCTTCCCGAGGTCGTCAACGCCGAGGATCACAGAGCCCTTCAGTTTTTTGGAAGAACCCTCCGGCGCCATCATCTCCTGCCGAGCCGGCGCTTCCCTGCTCGGAACCTCCTCATCCTCCATTTCCCGCCTTAATTGGGGATCCACAGCTCCGAACGGACGCTTCCTCCTTCTGAAAGATCTTGGAGGGCTATCAAGACGGGCAGTACCAACCGGAGGCACCCCAGAAGGCAGACCTTGAGAGCTGGGATGCTCCACTTCTTCAGCCACACGTCCAGCCGCAGAAATTTCGGGCCGTTTCCGAGAAGAACCAGCTCCACCAGGGCTAGTTTTCTTTAAGGTACCAGCCAACCGATCAAGGTACTTTGGTCTCTTCGACATTCCTGCAAAAAAGGAAAAAATGGAGAAAATGAGAAAAGAGAGTGATCAGTCCGGGATCTAAACAAAATCAAAAGGCATCATCACACCAAAACAAACGAATGGATAGGTTAGAAGGGCAGCAAGTCCTACCAATCCTCCCTGGAACCTTGGGAGGAGCGGCCGGAATAAGGCCGGACTCAACTAAAGCCACATCACTCACAAACTCCCTCCAATGATCGACGTACCGCCGAGCCCAGCCAACCTATACCCGGACCTGATGGGAGACCTTGGGAGCATCCTTCCAACAAGCTAAGAGAGAGCAAAAAGAGTCAGAATCCTACCATAAAAGGAAGGGAGAAGAAAATAAAACTAAGGAGTGAGTTCCTAACCTCCCGCCCTGAATATATCCGAGACAGAGATCTCTTCGTCAAAAGATCTCAAAACCCGCCCCCAATCTCCTGTTGCCCAAAACCATAAATCCTTGAAATTCTTGTTCGAATCGGGAAGCTTGCGAACAATGTTCGAGGAGTCGGTATAAGCAGAAAGATAATACCAACCGTGGTGCGACATTGGGTTGGCCTTCAACCGATACAACCTCTTCACCTCCTCAAGACAAGGCTCGCTAAAATCCGCCCGGTGCCAAATTACGTGCAGCCCAGCCAGGATCCTCCAGCTATTCAAACTCAATTGGCAAGGGGCAATCTCCATCTCGGCCAACATCCAGGCGAAATAACGCTGAAGCTGCCGCCGAAGCCCGCACTCGAAGAAAGCCGGGAGCAAGGCCACCGAACCCTCATTTGGACGACTAGCGTGATCCAACGGCCATGGAACCTCCAAGGCAATATCAATCAGAATATCATATCGCTGCCGAAGCAGGTCCAGGTCACCTTCAGTTATTTTGGAAGGACGATCCATATCTAAACCCGAGTAGTTAAAATCACTGGGCTCTGGGTCCTTCCGTAGAATTCTATGATGATATGTACCCTCTTCGATTTCAGAAGGGGTAGGGGTAGTGTCAAAGTCATCTATGTTTGGTGTCCTTGAGCCCGAGGAGAGCTCTGTGACAAGGGCAGTCAAAGGTTCAGCAGGGGATCCTGAGGAAGATTCGTTAACAAACATCCCTATCATCCGGGAAACAAGAAGGAAATAAGAGACCGGTCTATGGCACATCCAGGGAGACTAGACTCAGGAGATTCTAATAGTGCCCTAAACAAGCATTCGACAGAAACATAAATCTCTCCCTAGTAAAAAAAAAAGCCATGTAAAGAGAACTTACTTAATCTTTTGAGGTCGGGAAGGAACGTGGGAAATATTGAAAGAAACTCCGGGAAAACCGAGTCGAGCGAGTCACGGTCGAAATGTTCACAGATAGAAGAGAGTTTGCCAAACAATTGCACAGTAAACGCCTCGTCTTCTTATTGTCGTAAGTGGGACGTTCATGGCCATTGGATCAGGAAAAGGAACCCCGGATGGACGCCAAGTGTCAACTGCAAAAGAGGTCTGCCAAAATCAAACGGTTGAGATCAGCGCACAATTAGAACACCTCTGCACGGTCGATTTTCTTCTGCTTTTGGCGGGAACCCGATAGATGTTCGACAAGTGTCAAACTCAGAAAAAAAAACCCTAAGGGTGATTTGATGGGCATTTAAGACAGACATGACGGTTGCGCGTCTCAAGAAAATCTCTTGGAAGAAGCGGTATAAAGGTTTTATTTCTGTGCAAATTTTGGAGTGACCACCGATAGGACCATCGGTACACCATCTTTTTTATAGTTCCCGGCATCAACTCGCAAACTCGTTATTACCGAGAACTGGGGGATAGATGATGGTATTTTTAGGCACTATAGTATTTAAAACAGCACGACATGGACAAAAGGGTAACTTTCTTCTTGGTCAAAAACATTAAATGCCATCCCTGTCACATGACCATTATAAACAGTAAGAGACCGAGGACTTTTATCAGTAACCGACCACTTTGGATCAGCGACCAGGCATTAATCAGATCGGCAGAAGCATTCTCAGCTCGGCAGACCATGATGACCGACCATGTCAAGACCGACCATATGGCAAAACGTGCTCCAGAAGATAAGGAATCCTATTTCTACGGATAGAATGGCAAGTTGTCCTATTTCCATGGGGTAAACTGATGAGTTAGTGTCCTAGTGGGATAAAAGGAAGTGAAGGTAGTTTTAACTGAGAATCCTTATGGGAAAGGGGAACTGTTTCAACTAGGAATCTTTGAAACAAAAGGAGTCTGATTTCCATACTATTATAAATAAAAGGGTAGAGTATACGATTGAGGGCATCGAAAATCAGAGTCAATCTCAGGATCATCAAGATCATTGTTTAGAGACTTGTAAACACAAGAGACACAAGTTTCAGTAATAAAAGAGCAGTTCAGTTTGTGTCCGTGGACGTAGGTCGGATCCAAATCCACCGAACCACGTTAAATCTCCTTGTTTGATTGACGCATTATTTACCTTCTGCTAAGTTTGCTTTTGGTTCCCCCATAAACCAAACAAATTCACTATTGAGGGATGATTGTCCTGTGGTAATATTTCCATATTGCCTTGAGACCAAAATCCGCGTCAACACAACTCTATGACGGTATGACTGTAGTTGGTGTCTATCTCCTCCTAAAAGTCACCTAACTGGGAAGGATCTCACCTAGAAGTAGAGAGAAATACATGCATATAAAATTGTGAAAGTTGAGGGGAGGGTGAGTCTAAGAGGACTCAGTGAGTGATGCTAAAGTAAAATTAGTATAGGATTAGATATTATAAAAATCAAACATTATTTAGGAAGCCTTAAAGATTTTATCATAAAATATAAACTGAAAATTTAATTTCTGCCAAATCTTGAAATATAAATACATGAACATGAAAACTGCACCAGCTTCTTAACCTGGGGGCGTGTGACCTACTTCGCTGAAATTGACATCGCGTAAGTAGAGAACATGCACATGAACATGAAAATCCTATGGGGGTGATCAATACCCCATAAGGTAATATGAAAGAACCTGAGACACTAAACATAAGGGGATAACTATCCATTGGCTTTTGAAAGTCATGCAATTCATGAATAAACTCAATAACAGAAATCATGAACGTGCACTAAATAACATGAAAATCCATTCTTGAAATCATTTAACGAACAAACTTACTTACGGAGAAATCATAAGCATGTCATAAGTTATCATGTAAAGTCGTCAATAAGTCATGGAAAACTATTTCAACTTTCTTAAAGGTAACATGTATACTAAAGATATGAAAAATTAGTTGGCCTTCAAAATAATGCTTGCAAAATAATTAAAGTCATATTTCTGAAAGTTCATTCTAAACTACGAAATACTTTGAAATTAAATGCATGAAAACATAATAGCCTCGAAACGAAATTGCGAACATAATAAATTGATATCCATATAAGAAACTTATTACTAAAGTATAAAATATATTTAAAAATAAAAACATAAGAAAATATAACATTTACTCATAAAGCTTTAATGGGGCTTTATTGTTTGTGAGGTCGTACGAAGGCCTAGCTACTATATTTCCAGCACCAAATCTACAAGGTATGGATTCAAATGTGATTAGTATTCAAGAATACTTATGACCCTAATCCCATGCATAAATAATATATGAATGCATGGTGGTATCGAGTTGGTTGGGTTATATGTTCATGCTATCTAAAGGTAAGCTATCACACAACTAAACTTATATCGACCTTTAACTTGTCACAACGTTTCCTAAAACGGCCAACAAATGCATCCTCGCAACTAAGCTTACTAATGAATTTGATCGTCGAGGAAAATATTCAGCTTGCAAACATAAACCCATTAATACGGACCATAAACATACATTGCTTTTTTTACACTACAAACAGCCACAAACTACATTGTCATTACCAAATCTCAAAAATGAACTCAAACTTACACTATACTTGCATATTCAGCCTTACCCATTCATCACCATAGTTGAATAATAAATCAAACTTAACACACAACTCTTCATGCATCATCACACACATTGCTCATCACACAACCTAAACACAAGAATCAAGCTTCACATTTTCCATGAAATTCGGCCATACATAGGTCTTTTCCCACTGTTGCCAATTCCAACTTATTAAATGCTTAACTCAACAAAATGCTACATAACCCACATCGTATTATCATGCAAACCACAAAAATCCTACATCCCCTTCATACCATTAAATTCGGCCATGCTTCATCCCTAACCAAGTTTGAATAATCCACACATCCAACAAACACTCTATAATTTAATATTGCATATGATTGTAACACATCAAAACCATGAGAACCAAGCTTCTTTCCAACCCTCCCCACAAACTCTCGGCCAAGATGACTCATTATCAAAAATGTGAGTTTGAATCAAAGCAATGCTCATTCCATATTAATAAGTCACTAAAAGCATTAATAGGCCCTTAATTAGGACCAGCTAATTCATGCAAAACAACACCTTGACAACCTAATCTTCATGAATTTCGAAAATGTGAAATGAAGGATTGATAAGTGCATGAAAATGTACTTTAAAACATCACTTATCTAGGCTTATTGTTAAGTATTTAGTTATATATTTTATGTTTTAGTACATAATTTCTATTGTTATATTATTTAAAAATGTTTATTATTTACACTAATTTAGTGATTTTTATTTGTAGGAATATTAATACATGGATCCGGAAATATTTACAAGTATTTTTGGAACTTCTGGGAAGACACAGGACGAGCAGGGAGCATTGGCGCCATGGCGCCAAATTACATATAAATCCAGTGAGAATGGCGCCATGGCGCCCTAATGCATGAAGAGAATGGCGCCA